>JAEBDU010002763.1:0-10644 GCA_016802625.1 Heliconius numata | reverse complement strand
TATATAAAATTATTGGGAAATGAAAATCCAAGGTTCAAATCTTAAATAATATGTTTTTAACACCTTACATCATCATATCATCACCTCACATATTACATCATGTCCAGTTCCTTGCTTTGTGAGACAAAGTGTGGTGTTGAGTTCTTTCACTCGATATCAAGAAAGGGCAAAATGACGGATTTTGAGAAACTGCTGTATAATGTTGAGAAATATATTAGAATTACAGCATTCTGTAAAATATAAATATGTAAGAAACATTGCAATGGTTATTGCTTATAAGTCTAATTGATATGTTTTTAAGAAACTAAAGTAATTTATAACTATATTTTCTATATACCACATACAATTTTTCCACTTAGTAATTCTTATCACTTAATAATACTACCACTAAAGTCTTAATTATTCTAAAAAAATTGAATAGGTTGTTTAATATCTTTAAAAGTGTCATTCACAACTTAGTATTAAAATATTACCACTTCTTTTCACTTCACACTGTATTCTGCTAATAGCTGGATAGTCGTAGACGGAACTTGGGAACCTAGTGTTAAGACACTCCGCACTCATTATGATACTTCCGTTCCCAACTTTCTGGACTTGACCTCACCTCTTGGATTGTCATTTATATCTCCATATTATACTACAACACTTAACATATTTTAATAAAAATTTTACAGTTAGGATTAATTTATAAAAATATTTTTTTCTATACTCAATTTAATCAACAATACACATATGTAAGCACATATAATCTTGTAATATATAAATTAATAAAAAAAAAATGTGTTGCAAATACAGCATTATGTTTTGCCACTAATCACAACCATTTCCGTGTATGGGATAGATCGAAGCTAAAGTGAAGAATATATTTTTATTTTAACAATATCAATAACCTTACTTTAGTTATATTAGTGTAGCACAATTTGAAATTGTATGAATTAAGGATTATTAAAACAATTTTTGATAATATTTTAAAGTGCCATCAAAATACTTATTTATAATAAGCATCAACAATTTGTATATAAAAATTTCAAACAGAATTTGTATCCAAGCCTTATTGTATAATAATACACAAGTATTTATTACTAGAGGGACAATCACACTACACTTCTAAAGCTTTATTGGTGCATACAATAAAACACTATATATAGATTAAAACAACATAATTAAGTTAGCCAATTTAAAAACTTTAAATATTTTTTTGTTATTTATTAAATGTTGTATAGTCAAAGTGGGTATTCAGTATTATCTTCACTATCATCTTGCACAGAGTCATCACTATCATTACCATCATTACTGTTATAATCATCAGTTTCATCATTATTATTGTCTATATCTATATCATTACCGTCATCATTTAAATTTGGTTGAATATTATCATTAATATCATTTAAATCATCAATATCCATATCGATGACATTATTTGAGTCTATATTGATATTTTCGTCGTACGCGTCAGTCACTGTGCCAATCGCGAAATTAGTCACATCCGTGTCATCACTATGCAATTCTTCTGCATCAGAATCACGAATCATATAGTCATTAAAACGCGTATTATTTTTATCATTATCAGGCGAGTCAGTCGCAGCAGTGGTGATGACGTAATCAGTATTAACAATATTACTGTCATTATCAGTGACGTTAATATCACTATCAACTATTGCTTGTGATGCACTATCATCTGTAACACTAACATGAACACTAGCTGGTACTGCGAAGTCTTTTACTGTGGTAGCAGATTCAATTTCAAAATCAATATTATCAGGTTGTTGGATGGTAGTGATAACATTTATTTTGTCACTGACACTATTACTTGTGAATGTAGCTGGTATTGTAAAATATTTCATATTAGCTTCACTATCATCCATGTTATCGTTATTTGCTTGTAGATCATGGTCACTAACACTATCATCATCAGTGTCACTAGCGGGTGTACCCGCGGGGGCGCAGGCTCAGAGGGCGGGCTCTGGCTCCGGCTCCGGCTCAGTGACACTAAACACATACATTTTACATCCAAATTGAAGTAGGGCTCCATGGGGGACTATGGCGGAGCCCTCCCAGGCGGCACTGGGCGGTGGTGGCGTAGTAGGACATTTGCACTCCGTTTCTGGTTCCATTGGTTTTGTTAGTGCACCGTTTATACTGCAATTATTGAGAAGATTAAAATACTATAAAAAATTGGAATTCATGTTACGCATATTTAGAAAAATTTAGGCATATTTGTATTATTGTGAATGTAAAATCGACTGGTTGTAGGGTTAATCCCTAGAGGAAATGAAATATTTATTGAAATTTATTTGCTCTGGTGTCGAGGCAAAGCATGGCATGGAATTCCGACACTCAACACGCTCTGCCTCCAAAATTCAGTGGAAAGTAGTGATTGGAGTGTGCTAATACTAGGTTCTCTGTGCCTACCCTGCTGTGTGTGGGATACAGATTGAAGTTATTTTTTATTACTGTCAACTCTCTAAATTTATACAAAATTTAAAACAACTAAATCTCACCGCGGCGGTTTTCTACACCGTCCTCGCACAATATCCCTAACCGCCTCTGCCCTCGCCTCCGCATCGGGGGTCGCTGCGGCGTCTGAGGTCGCTGAGGGGTCGGCGGTCAGCCCTGAGGTACCCGTAGGGTCAGATGACACTGTGGGGGTTGGTGTGCCGGAGAGGTCGCACGCGTAGAGCACCCCGTTGACCCGGGTACCCCACTCTGAGTAGTTTATTAGTTCGAAGTGACGTGTTACCTGTCAGGTAAATTAAACTATTAGTTAGTTTTGCAAGTTAGGGAAACCTTTGAAATGTATATTTATAAACCACACATCGGTTGACTGAACCGGAATGGAGGACACGTGTGCTCGCACATGCGCACACACACACACTCACAGAGAGACACACGCGCATACTGACCTCGTCCACGAATATGAGCGCGTGTCGTGGCGAGGTGTGCCGGCAGCGTGCGTCTAGCACGAGGTCGCAGGCGCCGTCGCTGCCTACCGCCAGCGCCGCGCGCCGCATGGCCACCGCCGCACCCAGGACTCGTCCCGGGACGCCGCTATAAACACACACATTGTTGTTGAACACTAGCATAAAAAGGAGACCACCGTAATCCGTTCCGTTCCGCCGTATTCTCGAGGCATTGCGTGTTCAGGAAAGGGTTTTGCTTCATTGCCAGGGCGAGGGTATGAAAATATTAAATACTTCATTTCTGCAAATGAGGAATACAACCATCATAACCATCGCGTTCAAACGCACAATTGTGCCCCTGCACCACGTTGACCTCATAAATAATTAATAATGGTTGCGCGATTTTTAAGTGTATATCATTATGAAATCTCGCTAACAGTTTGAATGGTACATAACCTTATTATTACGCAAAGTCGAACAAGCTGGAGCTGTGAGGACTCCTAGGGATGTGACAAATTAACACTAAAACACTCACCTAACATGTTTAACCTCACACAATGCAGCCCTAACTAGCGAATCAGCCAGTTCCCGTTGCGGGGGCCTCGGCACCGGAGTTGCAACAGGGGACCTGGGCGCGGGGCCCCACACCAACGCGGCTATACGTTCCCGATCAGCTCTCGCTAACAGTTCAGACGGTAGAGGGCCTTGTTTAACACCGAGGCGAGCCAGGCGGGCCCTCGGAGTCCCCCGCAGGGCGGCGGCGGCGCGGGCCCCCCACGAGCCCAGTGACGCTCGCCTCCATCGACCGGATATCGCTTCGCCTGCTGCCACCTGTAATAAGTAATGCATGATTGGTTTTTTAATTCAAAATTTTAACGAAGGTTTATTATATTTATTGTTTGTTTACATAAATAAAAAATGCCAAGTGCAAGTCGGCCTAATTTTAGGAGAGTTCTATATTTTTTTAGATGTTTTATTCTCTAATTTTAATAGTTAGATGTAGAAGGTCATTCTTAGGGAGCTATCTGTTGACAATCCACAAAATTTCTAGTAGTATATAAGTATCTATTTAGTTTAATAAAACATATCAAACCTGCTGCAACCTCTGCCAGGCCAGCAGCTTCACAAGCCTCTCGTCCAGCCTGTCCAGCTGTTCCTCTACGGTGGATAGCAGTTCCTCCACACCATCCTCCACACTCAGCTCCAGGTGCTCAGTCTTGGTGGGCCTCTTGGTAGGACTCTTGTCTGAACGCGGCTGTGACACTTTACGTTTCTTGACAGTGGTCAGGTGTTCAAAGTCAGAGTCAGAGAGGGAGCTGGAATCACTCTGGAATGTTGTTTCAAAAAAAATGATTAAATAATTTTAGCATATGGCAGGGTAGACTAGTGTTAAGTTTTCTCCTTTCAAATGTCCTAGCAAATGATTTTTTAAAACCCTTACCTAGAAGGCTGAAAAGGAATGTGATGTGCTATAAAAAGGCAGACGAATTGCTGGTCTCGTCGCCTAAACGCCATTTACACTCAGGCCATCTACTTATAGTCTTGCGACTGATTGCATCCTGCATATAGCAGAGGATTCCCTACTTTCCGCCCATTTTTCGAGACATTGAATATTGGCTGGCGAAACTAAACACCGCGCTATATATTGGTAACAGAGCGGGAAAATCATTAATTTTCCTAAGTCGGAATCGAACCCATAACCCTTGTTTACAGTTTTTGTTTGCTTACTAAGACTAATACACAACACATATTTAAATCAAAACAATACCTGAGTTTGCCCTGTTTCACTATTCTGTGACCTTGACCTGGACCTAGATCTTGATTTAGAATGGTGGGTGAGTGTTCGATGCTTGCCTCGAGCACGTAGGGCGCAGGGTAGGCCTCGGGACTCATTGCAGTTTGGGTTTAGACATATCTGGTGCCTTTCTTCCTCGTCTGAGCACTCCGAGCTTGATGAGTATGCATTGCCAGCTTTAAAGCGTTTCATTACTGTAGGAATTAAAAATATGTTAATTATTTAATTTTGTCTCAATTATAATTTTTTTGAGTATATATTGATAATTATGATGTAATGTATTTAAAAATACATAATAATACTGCAATATATTTAAAGAATAGATTCATATTTTATTGTCGTGGTTTTCTAGGCATATGGGGCAGAAATGTGTGACTATTATTAGAAATAAAGGCTATTATTATTATTATTCTCTTAGGATTCAGGTCCGTGGGATCGCCACTCCCCAACAGCTCGCCAGAAGCTGCCATGCGGGTTTATTATCATCATAATATACTTTTATTATACAAAGAATAAATTTTACATTTTTAAATACAAATTATTATAAAAAAATATTTTTAAAAATATAAAAAATTTTCAAAATCGGTTCACCCAGTCAAAAGTTATGAGGTAACAAACATAAAAAAAATAAAATAAAAAAAAAACAGTTGAATTGATAACCTCCTTTTCTTACAGAAGTCGGTTAAAAAACACTCTTCCGAAGGCGAGACAACGGTTCAAGCCATCGGTGGCTAAGGCTACAAAGAGAGGAACCTCCGCACAATACGCGCCGTCTCAAGTAAAACTGCCTTCTGCATCCGGTTCTTCATCCAACAGCTAACTAAGCGATACCCTCTTAAGATGTTGGTTGTGGCTTATCGCTATTAAACCGTTAACTGAAACCACTATTGGCACAATGATAGTCACACTGATATCCCACATAATCTCATGGGCTAGATCCAAATATTTAGATAGTTTTTCTTTTTCGGCCTTCACGAGATTGTCATCATGTGGGATAGTAATGTCAACAATCACTGCGCGGCGCGTCACTCGGTCTACTAGTACTATATCAGGTCTATTGGCAACAATATACCTGTCAGTAATAATAGAGCGATCCCAGTAGAGGAAAGCACAGCTATTTTCAAGAACAGAGATGGGATTTTTCCTGTAGAAAGGAACCTCCAATTTCACAAGGGCATATTGAAGAGCAGAAGCAGAGCAGCAGCAGTTGCTGGTGTATTCTTTGCTACTTGATTGTGTCTAAGCAAATATTCACTCACTCATTAGCAAGATGAGAACAACCAGAGACAATATATCTGAGGGACCCCCAGGTCGAAGACACTCCCGACAGATGTCAATAGTGCCATCTTTCATAAGTTATTATATTGATTTTACTATATATATACCGTTGGCGCAGCGCACGTGGTCGCGACGCGCGGGCAGCAGCGGCGGCGGGCGGCGGTAATGCAGGCGCACCATGCGCGGCACCACCACGCGCCCGCGCACGCCGTAAGGGACCTTCACTCTGTGGACCAATAAAAAAAGTCTAATTCCACAGGTGATTCATAAATATAAATAAAATGTATTAACACTAAACTTTCTCTATCTTCTCGGTTTTATGCGGGAGATCTGCGAAACTACATAAAAACACTGAAAATACTGGTTATGTGCAAGTTGGACTCTGTATTATTTCAACAAGAAGTACAACTTACAAAATTAGACACACTTAAGTTTGCGGGTATATTAACTCATATTGTCTAAAATGAACTTCAAATATAAATTTGTAATTACTTTTTTTTATGAAATAGCTGTAAATTTTCACATTTTACATTTTTTGTTTGTTTTCACTTCATTCGTCAAATTTCATAACTGTAAGTCCACGGAAAGTATCCTATAGACTTCGATTACGCGACGAATTTCATACAGAGTGCAGTATGCTGCATATGTTTGTTGACTAAGAAGCTTAATTGATTCCCTGCTCCACGAAACCATAGACTCGAATATTGGGTACTAACTTCAGTTTCTTCTTAATTTGGTACTAATTTCGGTAACGCGATCTTGATAGTGGTCCTATACGCTTATAGAAACCCTTTCGGTTTTTATCTTTTGAGACACACAGAGGAACAGATACCCCGCTTTTTTTTTCTTGCACAGTATAGAACTATAAAGGCCATAACTATATATAACCTTTAAAGCTACAGAACAATAGTGGCAATGCATACCGGAAGGCAGGTCGCGGATTCCGCGCCCGGCGTATGAAGTCCACCTTGAGCGCGTGCTGGTCGATGGGGCCGCTGAACTTCTCCCACAGCGCCACGCGCTCCGTCGCGCTCACCGAATTCACCAATTTCCAATCCTATTAAATTATAACTTAAATAAAATAAAATATTTGTGGCTCAGGTACACAAGCGTTAATGTGAAAAGTTATGAGTTCGATTCCCACTCAAGGAAATGAATTATTTCATATGTTCATTTCCACTTGATGATGTTATTAATAATTCATCACACTCATACTTACAATATACTGTTCAACATGGTTGGGGCACATCCAACGGCCGGTGGGTAAAGCAGTCAATGGTGGGTCCAGGCAGTCCTATAATATACATTGTACACAATATGTTTATTTATTTCTTTTGCACTTTAATATATATCTATTATTAAATATCGTAAACAATATTGTTTACGATATTTTTTTACTACATATGTAAATAATATTTCATTATATTTTGTTTTCAGTTTGAGGCCAGTGGAGACGCGTGCGACTGCAAACCGACACTTGTAAGTTTGATTCTTACTCAAGGAAAGGAAATATTTATTAGTTACTTTTTCTCTCTCTGGTAACGAGACAAAGCGCGGCGTTCCGCCAATAAAAACACAATACCTCTAGAATTAATGGGAACGAAGCATTATAATGCTAGGTTTCTTCTACCGAAAAGATAAATAAAGTTTGAATGTAGAAGGACTAAGGACTTGTGAATCTGATTAAAAACTGACTGTTCAAGACGCATCAATTCAAGTCTCACTATATATTATTTTTATAAGTTTACAAAAAAATAAGTAGTTTAATTCATTTAACTATTGTCAATATATAAACATTACTTTCATTTACATTTACCGGTCAATTTCCTTCGTGTGTTTTCCATACAACGTGACATTGGCGAAATGAATTGTGCTCAACTGGCACGCTCGAAACGCCATATATCGAGAAATCAATCAATCAATCATTCATTTACATTCAAAAATATAATATTACACCAAGAATTTAGTAAAAACAAGAATTTCAAAATAAAAAAACAATACCTGATGAAAGAGCAATGGACAATAGTCACACTGCAGCAACGGTGCTAGTTTACAAGTGGCTTGACACACGAAACAAGACTTGGCCGGCAGCGGAACACAACCCCATGCGTCCACAGTTACTAGACCAGAGCCATTCTTGCCACTTTCTGGAAATATTTATATGTAGTCTTAATTTTTTATATTTAAATCAATTACATATTTTGTTGTGATTTTAATGTGAACTAAAACACTAAAACGTCTGTACATAAATCATGCCTATTTAAAAATAATAATTTCCACCACACCATCTTGCCTGAGTAAAAACATGCATCTTAATAATAAAAAAAATCCTTTAAACCTAACCTTTCTCAGTCCCAGGAAATATACAAGGTATCCTCATTTCCCTCGGCAATTCAAATTGCTTTGGATTCATTATTTTTGCTGCTTTTACCAATGTCTCCATTGGTGATAGCTCCTTTTCAAGCTCAACATCCTTCTTGGGTTCTTCTTCTTCTTTTGTATCTTCTTTACTTTTCTTTTTGGCAACTGAGTTAGCTCGGCTGTTGCGAAGTGATCTACACGTAAAGAAATATTTTTATTATCATAAAATAATATTTATAATAATAAAAATATTTTTATTGTCTTATAAGCTTCATTCTTTTAGCATTTTTATTTAAAATGAGAGGAGATCAGTAATGAAAGAAAGACATAAATTTTTACTGTAAAACCTAGTTATTTTGGAATATAAGTTTTATTATTCATAGTCTAATCATCAAATAAATAAACTATGCCTCATTTATTATACAGTCCCATTTTATTTGGAAAAACATAAGCAGTTTGTTTAGACACAAGATACTTAAATAAGCCTTGTAAATAACTGACAGACATTGATCATATATTGTATTATCTATTTGTTAACAAATAATTAATAAAATATCTGTGAATTAGAAATAAAGCCATGAGCTTGAAACAATGCACTACTCTGTTAGCTTTGAATATGCATATGGATTAATTCCTTTTGTTTCAAGGTTAAATAATAAAAAAAAAATCAGCTTCACACTGTATCCCGCACACAGCAGGGTAGGCAGAGGGAACCTAGTGTTAAGACACTCCATTCCCCACTTTCTGCCAAATTCTGGAAGCATTGTGTGTTGAGTGGCAGAACGCAATGCCACACTTTGCCTCAAAATCAGAGCAAAGAAATGGAAACATAAACGTAAATAAATATTTGATTTCCTCGAGTGGGGATCGAACCACCAATTGTCGTGTTACAGTCACAGCCTTTGTGCTGCTGCGCCACGACAGCCTCATCATGTGATATCAAATATTAATAAAGCAGATGAAGCAGTGTTGGCATAAAGAACTTAGTATCACTCCATTCTTTACTTTCCATTCTGTATAAATATATGTCCTTTAACAAAATTATTACCTGGTCTTCTTATCAGTATCAGATTTGTTATCAGCAGGAGACTGAGCCCGACTTGACCTGGTGCTGGCAGGCTTATCATCACTTGCTCGGCACTCCCGGCAGAGCCATAAACCAGCTGGAATATCATTCTCATCAAGGGGAGGGTCACTGGAAGTAAATAAGGTTTTATAAAATATAATTCTTAAATTTATATGAAAGAGAGCAACTGTTGAGTTTCATGCTGGTGCACAGTAGTGACTTCATGGATGGTGGTGACTTATACTATATAATATTTATATAATTACTAATATTTTTATAATGTATTTTGTTACTAAGCTTTACCACTTAATTCATCTAAAATAGAAAGAGAGTGGGATACAGAGTGAATTATCACTATGATTAGAACTAACTTTTTGCTGTCTGTGGTGTAAAGTACACAGGAGGGCTACTATAGAAAGTGAATTAAGATATTAAATGATTATCATATTTTGCCATAACATATGTAAAGACAACTATAATTATCTTAAATTTTAGTGTAGTAACTCTCAATGTTATTCAAATGTTACTCAATGTGTTTCTAATTACTATTATTCAATAACATTTACATTATACATATACAATGATGTATATCAAAGTATAATGTAAAATCATATTTAGGATCTTAATGTATAATTTCTAAGTCTAAAAATATTATAAATACGTACTAGCAGCCAAGATGGAAACTGGCGGGGCAACGGTCACAGCATATCAAATCGCCGCCTTCGCCACACGCATCGCATGAATCGTGATTATGCCCTTTCCCTGGACGTTTATAATAGGGATGCTGGGGTTTCTTGGGCTTAGGAACGTTTAAATCCTCGTCGGGAGGCTTAATTAAAGCACGTATAAGCTGAAATTGTTAAAAATAGACTTAATAATCGTCCATCACATTGATATATTATGTAAAATCTTGCGTACGTTAGAACGAAGGAAAATGGCGCCAGGCCATACAAAAACTTTGAAATATTTTATAACTTACTGGCATAAGACCTCCAGACGTATCAAGATCATAACTAACGTTAGACATTATCGGAAGATTTTACACACTCTTAGATAGTTAAATTGTAATATATAAACAAATTACAAACACTTTAAATAAAGTTGAAATTCACTACTGAATATTATTCTACAAAATTCAAATATATCATGTCATATTGCTTTCTAGCAATTAACTTCCTATTACATTAATTAACTATTTTAAACAGCTTTCTTAATATTTGTTTTGAAGAAATGAATTTATATGA
>JAEBDU010002758.1:0-30100 GCA_016802625.1 Heliconius numata | reverse complement strand
ATGGAGATTACATTATCATTATTAAAACAAATTTAAGTTTATTGATATACAATATTAAAAGTAATTAAGAATAACATAATTTAATCTCTCTATAACCTTTAAAACATTGCCGCGTTTCGTTTTAGTAAGAAATGTCTTTGTAGTCCACATTATTCCCCAATCAAAATTTTCAGTGATTAATATTAAGAACTTTTAATAAAAGCTAATCTGTTATAGTATAATTTTTAATTATTTATTTACAAAAGTTTGAGTTATTTTATATCGCACAAGTCAACTGTTGTTGTTACAAGTCAACCACAGAACACATTTACTCAACTTGCAACTGTCAAACAAGAATCATACTAGTGTTGCTAAACTATCGATAGTTTCGCAATCGATACTTTTAATCTAATAAAACCCATGCGATCGATACTACGATCGATAGTATCGATTAAATAGATAGTATCGAAACTGTCGATAGTTCAAAAGGGTACAATACTATCGGACAATGCAATACTATCGATAGTATCGTATCTCCCAGTCAGAAAAGTATCGATACTATCGATAGTATCGATTGATTTTCTAGAAAACGATAGTATCGACAGTATCGATAGTACTGATATTATCGATTGTTGTGAAATATCGATCGCATGCTAAGTTGCGATACTATAGATTCCTATCTACCAACCTACCCGCCAAAATCGGGTCATCTGGCAACGCTGAAGTTGATACAAAGCTTGTAACTCTCATAATTATACTACACAAAAAAGTTAGCAATTTGTTAAAATAAAAAAAAGTTTGGTTACTTTTATTAAGAATCGATTATTTTTTATTTAAAATCGATTTATACGATATGAAAAGATAATTTAATTTTTACAGGAATCGATATTTTTCCTAAAACTCATCCCTAATTATAGCCTCAGTGTTACCAAGTAAACGAAATAATCACACAGATAATGTACTTTGCTATTTAATATTGAAAGTTTGTTATAATCAAAGTTACCTGACACTTGATTACTGTATTGAATGCTAGCTATTAATCAAATTAAAATAAAAGGAAAAGAATTAGATTATTAATAAAACTATTACTTTAACTTAAAATCGAAAATAAGGTCCACATCGTTTATAATCAAGAGATTATTTATAAATGTGGATATAAATATTACTTAATTATACTAATTAACACTTATACCTCCTTAAAGTAAAAAAGAGACAAATATTATTTATTTAGTACTCTGCATATAAATTTTAAATTAAAATTGATACCATTCGAGTCGTAAATTATTAATTTACTAGGATTAGTATGTTAATGTTGGACATGGTGCTGATATGTCACAAACAGCTGTTTTATAGTAAAAAAAATAATAATTAATAAACATAAATGAAAAACTTAAATAATATTTAGCTTTAAACCCTGTAAGAATAGATTTTAACCGTGCCAATGCATCAAACACATGTAATATGTGAAATAGATATATTTATAAGATTTTTTTGGTACATAATTTAAACTACATAATATTTTTAAGTTAGTTACATAATGATGATAAACAGAAGTTTGTTAACTAAAAATATCATTAGGTATTCGGTAAGGTATTTTTTATCTAGACCCACTTCATCTGAAGTTTTAACAGCATATTTAAAACAATGTAATGAACCACCATGGACTTCATATTTTGTAAAGGTAAATTATTATTAGTGAATGTAGTTTCGGATAGTATTTTTTATGTATAAATTTAGTGTAATTATTGTATCTTGATATACTTTTTTCTAAATTATATTTACTATTATTATTATAAGGATAGTTGTGGGTTCCACTCTGGGAATTAATTATTTTTAGTTCCTTTTTCCTTTAACGAGACAAATGGGCATTTACTTTCGCCACCTATAGACACGGTGTTGACACAGTAAATTAGGCACTATGTAGGGAACACTAGATACCCTCTGCCTACACTGTTACCCACTTGTAATGGACACAGCAAGAAACTAAAATAATGTGAAATGTATATTACTATATAAGTACCTATTAAAAATATGCATGTATATTTTCATTTATTTATATTATTATGAGCTGCTAATTAACAGACAGACATTCAGCTCAGTATATTATTACTGAATTTATAAATTTACACATTAACTAACTTTTGTCTTTTTTAGTATACCAGTGTGAAAGATGACCAATTTGGAATGTCCAACTTTAATTGGAAAGTTGGCAGATCCAATTATCAAATACTAAGGACTGGCTGTTTCCCATATATCAAATATCATTGTTCTAGAAAAGAAGAGGAAGATTTAAGTACATCAGATAAATTTATGAGAATTATTAAAGTTATTAATTTAGGTAGTAACATTATTACAATATATTTTGCTCAATATTTCTTAACATATCATTACAGGTACTTTTTTTTAATTTACAGGTATTCCTTGCTTGCTCTATGGTCTTGCAGCTACGCAACTTATAAAGCACACTGAAATAGTACATACTTCTAAAGGATCTGTGACTATATACTTTTTATTACCTGAACATAAAGGATCATTGCATTAAAACGATTACACAATTATTTTTTTTTTAAATAGAATTTTAACAGTACTACTAACAAACAAACAAAACAAACCACTACTAACAAAATTAAGACCTTTGTATAAAATGGCATACAAACGAAGAAGAGTGCTTTAGTAATATTGAAGCCATTGTGATACAGGTGCACAAATGTGTGTGTGCAAAAAACACTATTTGTATTCGTATAAGCTTTAATATATTATAATATAAATAATACTAAATTATTGTAAAAGTATACGCAGAGTTTAAGAATGAAACTTTATTTACGTTGAAATAAGCTATGTCATGTTAAAAACTACGCAATATAAATATTTGTTTAACAACATGCTGCGTTGTGTTATATCTTCGTTAATATATACAATTAAGCACTAAACAAAATAATTATCACGTAAAACTGGCCAAGTATGAGTTGGACTCGCGCACGAAGAGTTCCGTACCATTGTCTATAAAAACGGCAAAAAGTCACGGTTGTTTTATCAGACCTCCGTAAATATTTATTTGTTCTGTTTTTTAGTAATTATTGTTATAAAAACAGAAATATATTTCAACTCTGTCTAACTATCACAGTCCATGAGATACAGTCTTTTTTTTTTTATTATTTTATCCACGGGCGCATAGTTGCCCGTGCCTTTTTTTATTTTATAAAAGTTATTTTAATGTGGCGTACTTAATTTTGGGACAATTTAAACTGTATTTATATCTAGAGCTTATACTAGAGGGGTTGGATGAGACCCCTACCGACATTTTTTTTTTTATAAATGTTATTAACATATATAACTTATTTAACATATATTATTATAGTACATTACATATAATTATCTTTTATATAATTACTTTATAAATGTATAGAACACCTTCGCCTATTAGATTTGGCCTGGCTTATGCAGAACGCCTTCCTTAAGTTTTTGGATCAATGCCTCTATCACCCTATCATCTCTTTGTGACATTGCCCCTTTTAGGTTCGCCTCCACCACCTCCGTAAATGAAGCGCCCACCGCTCGGCTGATGAAGTTGCCTATTGCGTCACCGCCATCGTCAGAGTAATAGACATGAGATACAGTCTAATGACAGACGTATAGACAGACAGACAGCGAAGTTTTAATAGATAATAGGATTATTATTAACACGGTAGGTAATAAATAGGTAATAGGCCTTTTTGCCCGTTGGGCCTGGAACCCTAAAAAAACAAAACCTACAACGCAATAACCTTTACATGATTACAAAGGCGTCGTTAAGAATTACAGCAGATAAGTATCGCACTTTATTATTATTATTATTGGCAAAATTGATATTGATAATAAATCTATTTATAATGGAAACAGGAAATATTTTGCTTGTAATGGTAAAACAATATTTTTATTATCTAGTATCTATGAAGGGCTTAAAAAATTTCAAGTGTGTGTACTTAATTGATATATTTGATTACTAGTGGACCCGAACGCGGCTATGCCCGCTTGAACTATACGAATATTTATTAAATATATTTATGAAATTATTTGCAGCTTTCAATAGAGAGATGCGTTAAGCAAGCTCATTTTGGGTGACGTTTTCTAACAACAATCTTTGCAAATCGCATAGCGACGGTTGTTATTAACATGGTGGAATAAATTGCATGTCAAATTAATAAGTATTTTAATATATTGGTATATATCGAAAATATTACAAATATGAGAAAAAGAAAGTATCCTATGTTCATCCCGAGACCCTCAAGTATCTCTGAGAATTTTATCACAATTAAATTAGCGGTTTGGCTCTGATTGCGTAAAAGACAGACAGACGAGAGTTACTTTCGAATTTATAATATAGGTATGGATAAATATGATGATCGAGAGTTTCTCTTAAAATTATTTTCACCCAGTCTACTAACATAAAATGGTACAGTAGGTTTCACCATTCAACACGTAATATCTCGCCACTAAGCGAAATGTGGAGAATAGCTTCTCTTACCATTAGACTATAGTCAATTTATTGTGAAATAAAAGTAGATCTGTATTTGTTGAAGGCAGTAAGCAAATCTTGTATTATTGCTTATCTTTTTTTTTTATTAAGCTACGAAGAGCATAATATAAAAATATAAAATAATAAAATTGAAAGATTTTTCCATACAAACTTTCAACCCCTATTTCACCCCTTCAGGGTTAAAACTTATCAAAATCGCTTCTTAGTGGGTGTCCACATAATGAAAATAAACATATCTCGAAATGTTACGTTTCTACGCACAGCGGTTACGGCTGTGCGTGCGTCTTACCTCAGTCAGTGAGGACAAGTCCTTTTATATATAGAATAGATATAGATTTCAATATACAGTCCTAAAGTCTGATTTAATTTTGTAGTGATCGTTGTCGACGACGTTGAATAGGCGTCATATATGTATATTTTCCTTAACGATAATTTTATGCAAAATAAGTAATACTAATAATGCGCATAAATTATTTATCTTTTTTTTTCATAAGTGCTAGTGAACTGAGACGTAGATACGTGTATACAGGAAAGGTTAATATGGCCGTTTGCTTAAATACACTAGTCTATTACTATTAGGTAGTAGGTACTTTTTAACCGATTTCTGTAAGAAAAGGAGGTTATCAATTCGACTGTATTTTTTTTTATGTTTGTTTCCTCAGAACTCTAGACTGGGTGAACCGATTTTGATATTTTTTTTAAATTTGAAAGCTAGTGCTTCCCGCGTGGTCCCATTTTTTTGGTCCATTTTTAACAATGGTATTTATGAGAAAATCACATAAGTCGTAAATTTGCATTAAGTAGGTATGTGCGCGACAAATGGTCGAATAACTCAATATCACTTTTTTGTTTGAAAGGATACAATTCAAGGATTGTTTGGTGAACGTTTGGTTAGGTTATGAATATGGGATCCGGTTTAAATTTTTTCGGTTAGTTTGCACAAAAATAATACCTAATTAAGATTAAGGTTTTACATAGGACAACCACTACCTACTCGTTCGAGAAGCATTCTTTTAAGGTCTACCTGTCACTTAAAATCGTAAAATAAATTAAATTATAATATTTTTTAACAAAAAGAAAAACCGACTTCAAATAACTAAGTAAAAACTGAAAAATAATTTTACAAAGATTTTATAATTTTGACGTCGGGTTCAAGCTAATGCGACAACAACCCTACTATGATATCTAATTACTAAGCCTGTTTGTTTTACTTAGCACCGACTTCAAAATTATAAAATCTTTGTAAAATTACAACGTTACGTGGCGAAATCAGACAATGATGTTTCAATCTGCACTGTGCGTGTATTATCACTTCAATAATGCGTAAGCAAAAATCGTTCATAAGACCACCTCCTCATCTCCTCGACCAATCACTGGCCAAAATTTAGTAATTTTAGATAGTCAAAGCTTACCTTGAGAATGTTATTTTAATCAAAGCATTTTTATTGGTTGCTTACTGAAGAGCATAAAAAACAGCCATATTTGTTATACTCTTACGTCTTTTAATAATTATCTTTTAGTATTATGTTATTGATGTATTTCATAACAAAAGATGCCGACTATTAGTCTGTCGTGTAAAATGTAATGATAATAATAATAATAAGATCAAATTATCAATACTAGAAAGGGGGTTGACGCCGACTTCAAAATTATAAAATCTTTTTAAAATTATTTTTTACGTTTTAGCTCGTTGCTTGAAGTCGGTTTTTCTTTTTGTTAAAATTTAATTTTCTATCATTTGTACTGAACGTGAATTTCCTTAATAGAGTACCTAATTAAAGTAAGTTAAATATTTATCTTAACAGAGGCTGAATATTTTTTTAACGATTTATGAATTTTTACGATTACGGTATCTATATATAATTATACCTTTGTATTTATGTAGGTAGGTAAATCTATTTAATAACCACAATTGCCGTCAATTGCGATTTCAATTTAAATCCGATAAGGTGCATTATTAGTAATTGTTTAATATACAGTAGGTACTTATCGCGAATTTGATATTAATTGTTATTAAATGCATACATGACGTGGACGTTTGAATTCTTTCTTTGATAAGATATGAGACTAAGGTCAGACCAGTTCACATTCCTAATTATAATTCAAAACTTACTTGTCATCATGTATTGCAACTTATATTAAATCGGACACCTCATGTCGTGATAAGTAAGTAAGATTTCCTACATCTTTGTGAGTTCAACTTCATACAATATTGTTAATCTATTAATTTTATTGAAACATATTTACTGCTATGGATAGTTTTTGTTTCCGATATTCGATAGTTTTTATATGACATTTATCAAGAAACAGCTTAGGAGACAGCATGCAGCCTTGAGGGACGCCAGCGTTCACGGGCATGTATTCGGAGCAAAAAATACAGTGACATTGAGGCTGTGCTGTGACAGTGATGCCAGTGGATTCACTGAGCACGTGAATCCACTGGCATAAATTTTTGGAAAGCCAGTAAGATGAAAGATTTGCATGGAACGCCCAATGCCACACTTAATCGAAGACCTTTGCCATGTCCAAACTGACTGCCAAGCCTTCTCCCTTGCTTCCAATAGCCGCAGCCCAGCGGTGGCTTAGATAAACCAGAACATCACCGATTGAGCGACCATGACGGAAGGCATATTGATGGTCATTGACCAATCACTGATTCTCCAGATAGTTTCGGTTACTATAAATATGAAACTCTTACGTTATTAATTTTCTAACAAATGACGCATAGCCGAAATATTTATGCGTAGAAAGCTGAAATGAGCTAAAGTAATAAAGACAATATTTTTGGAAAAGGAAAAAATGTGGTTTAAATGCTTGGTTTTACATTTATAATCCACATAACAGTAGTTATGGGGTACCATTAATAAATACATAAAAACGTCTAAGTAATTCAATTAATATCAAAGAGAAGGAAGATAAACAGTAAAAGAATAAAAAGATCAAAACAGGAAAAATACTTTATGAAATTCACAAAACTGTAGTAGTAATCAATCAAAAGTAATTACTTTATTTATATAATTCAATAATACACAGAATTTGTATGCACATATATAAAGCTATACTTTTTTGATTAGATATTTATTTATGTTTATTTATATGATTATATTTATAAAAATATCATAAGATTCTTAACAAACAAATCCATTTAGGTATATTTTATTATACCAAAATCAAATAAATCAGCTTCACGCTGCATCTCGCACACAGCAGGTACGGGAACCTAGTGTTAGGTCTGTTCACCTTGTTGGTATTGCGTTTTGAGTGGCGGAACTCAACGCCGAGTTTTTGCTTTAGTGCCAGAGGAAAGAACTGAAAATATTAATAAATAATATTTCATTTCCTCGTGTGAGGATCGAACCCAGAACCGAACGTTAGTCACACCCTTGTGACGCCACCACTTGTGGCGCCACTACGGCCTCTACTTACTTACTTACTTATAGTAAGATTTGCATAGACTAAGACAATAACCATAGAAACAAAGAATATTAATATCCCAAATATTTACATTTTTACATATACAAAATAAGGATTTCCGGCTTAAATAAAAAAAATGTTAATCTGATAAGTAAACTTTAATATCACCGTTACAGCTGAATCGAATTGTAAAGCCGCTTTAAACGATTCTAAATCTTTCTAATTAATTTACGTGTATTTGCAAAGATTTTCCTTCTCATTCCTAAGACCTATGCTATATGAAATTAATCAAAGATAATGTCAGTCAATTTAACGCATGAATAAGTAAAAAAATAAAAATAGATAAAGTTGTTGTAGTAACCCCGTGTGAAAATAACAGTCTTAAGACTACTAAACTTGAAGTCAGTCACAGGGGCACACAGTGTAAGTGTGAAACCGACTGATTATGGGTTCGATCCCCACTCGAGGACATGAAATATTTATTTAAATTTATATTTCCATTTCTTCGCTCTCTCTGGTGTCGAGCTAAACCGCAGCGTTGAGTTCCGCCACTCAACTCGCAATGCCTCCAGAATTTAGCGGAAAGTTCCCGCCCAGTGCCTTAACACCAGCTTCTCTCTTGCTTCCCTGCTGTGTGCGGGATACAACGTGAAGCTGATAAAAAAAAGTCCCTAGGGACCACCAATAGCGCAGGGGCGCTTTTGTCTCGAACAGATAGCAATAGTTAATTTTTATATATACGAGTAGTTACTAACTAAAAACATTGGTGTGACTGATTGTTCCGTATGCCCTATACAAGACTTCCTTATCCGAAATAAAGGCATGCATTTAATATGTATAAGTATTCTTTGTCACCGAGTAGCAGTTCCTCTACACATGCATATGAATTTTTATATTTTAAACGCGAAATTTCCAAGTAAATCCTATGCAAGATGAGTTCATTGTCATTACTTATAACAAAGTTATTTATTCACAAATAACGTTGTAAAATTGTCTTTTTTAGATATAATGTTAATAAAAGCATTAACATGTCTTTATTATCTATTATTGACAGTTACGTATAAACATGACATTTACATATATATAAACACTCAGCAAATACTATCAGTATGACAGAGCTATTTGATAGGAAAACAAATGTATTCATGTAATCGCTATTATGAACGTTGCATAATTAATGTCATAATAATCGCATAATATAAAAAAATGACAATCATTACAAATTGGCACAATGACAGGAGAATGCTATGCTTTTATCTGGTTATGAGGGACACACCCCTCGGGTGAGTTGTTAGATCATTTATGGTAAACTACTGGGCATGACTTTGCTAAAATCTATATTTTATTAAAAATAGATAGACATAAAAAATAAGAAAGATTCAGATAAAGTTCTGAATCTTTCTTATAGAAAGACATCTACCGAGAGTGAGCTTAAAGTTTTACGTCCCGTTTTACTAATTTCATACTGAAATGTTGGTAAAATGTCAATATCCAGAAAATAAAATCTAAAAAAATGTTCTATGACAGACTCTTTTCCATATTGATTCTTCTATAAAGAGTTATAATACACCAATACAATAATAATATACCAAGCTTTGTATTTTAAAGAATTCTCGAAAAACACAACAATATATGCATGGTTTTTAATTATTATTATTATTATAAAACACACCACAGACATTGATCGTCCGTGCTTTTTTCTGCTCTTTTGGTTTTTTATGATAATATTTTAATATATTCTTTTACACAACTGCGTCTATGTTGAAAGAGAAGGATCTATATAAATGCAAAAATGATTATAGCAATGGTAGAGGAGCCGTCCCTAAAAATTTTATCATGATTTGAGAATAGGGAAGATTTGTAAACTGTAGGAGTCCATTAACTAATGTATCTAGGTTTATCGTTGTCTAGTCCATGTGATAAGTCTTGTAAGTTAGTTGGGGACACTTATTATTTTACAGAGATATTAACCACATTCACACAGAGAATAGTCAGGACCCCTATTCTTAGCTCTATGACGACAAACGTTGCCGGGTCTGTCCATAGAGCACAAGCGACAAATTGTTGATATAAAAACTTACTGAACGGAGAATTCTTCGTTCAGTAAGTTGTTTAGACTAAAACCAAGGGTGGGACAGAAGATTGGATAGACGCATTGTACTTACCTTTCTGGGACTTTGATCTTTCGCAGAGTTTACTCATCTAGAGGAGTAGACGTAAGGGACAACAGGTCCTGGGCCGAATTATAAAAATTGTCTAAGACGTCACACTTGATAGCTAATTTAGCGCAGGAGTCTGCGAATTCATTCCCATTAGTTCCAGAATGTCTTAGAATCTAGGCTAAAGTATTTGTCCTATGATCAGATTCATATGAAAAATCAAAATCTTATAGGTCGTCAAGAAAAGACCATTTGGTGTAATTATATTTTATTAAGTGTTTTTACTAGAAAGCAGATGTGCGTGGGGTCGTGATGTTGGACATCTCGCTATCATTTTGTGTACTTTGGGTTTCTTTTTTTCTTTATGTCTTTTATTCTTTTGTCACGACAAATTAAAACTGGGGTCTAAACTTTTCATTGAAACTGGAAACTTACTTATACTGGCGCAAAATGTTAAAATATGAGTAAGATGTACTCATCACCTGGAAAATAGACATATATGTATTTATATCTCATATATTACCGAGTAGGTACAATGAATCAAGCTATTTTGTATATAATAATAACAAGTAAACAGTTGGTTATTATTTATAGTTAGTTGGCTTTTGGCTTTTAGATGAATGACTTGCAAAAAGTACGCTGTAAATATACAATAAAAATTAAGAATGTTCATTCACAGGTCAGTAAATTTATCAGTATATTCGTAACAAAAATATTGTATTATTGTTGATAATCATAATATAATTTTTGATTAACGTTCGTAACAAAATGGACAGTCATATAATAGCAAAGAAGCAATATGATATGCGAAATTCGCGTACTCTTATCAGTCTCGAGGGACACCCCTTCAGTGACGTGTCAGGCAGGATAGACTTAATTAAAAACTAGTAACAACTGTCATTACATTGCAAAAAATTATCTGTCATTAAAAAACAATAACAAAACTCAATTTCGATTTATTACATTCATGCCAACGAAACGAAAAAGAAGAATTAAAACGTTCTAACCGAATCAATAAATGGATATATGAAAACCTTGTCTCTAATTAAAAATTACTGAGTGACATTCATATAATTTTAACATGTTAAAGTCATGTTGCACTTGTTGCAAATAGGCTTTCCCACGATATGTTCCTGGGTCTTTAAAATAAATGTATTTTTCTTCTCTAGAACTGGTCTAAATTCTGGCACGTCACCTTACTTACAGTTCGTTAGATTTAGTTTTCCGATTTACAGTTAGTTTTTTGTCCAACGCTTTTCCAGTAATTTATATCTACTTTATTAAATAGACGATAATAACCAACTTAGCAATTAAAAATTTGTTTATTGTTTGTCTGACATTTAAACAGTAGGCTTATTAATAGGTCATCAAATTTATCCGTATCATTGTTTAGTGTGTTAAAAATCATTGTATAATTGTTGATAATAAAGACCCCCAACCCATTTCGAGTGACGTATCACGATAGACTATTAAATATTTTAGTAACTAGCATTACACTGCAAATATATTATCAGTAATTAAAAATAAATTAGTTATATTTAAAGTATTTACACGAAAGACACACCTACCGAAGAAAAAGTTTCGAGTTCCAAATTAGGCAAGCCTGTGAACTTAATGCTGACAGGTTTCTGACAGCGTTTTATAAAAATTATAATGTCAGAACGTAGCAACCGGCCCAAGGGAGTTGTATGCCAACCGCTGTTCCACATTGCTTCTCCTACGGCAAAAGCCTGGAAACAAAAAAATAAAAAAGATGACAAATTGGATACGCATATACATAGAACATACTCGTATATACAAGGCAATTTTTGTAGCATAATCGGCATTATGCGAAGATAAAATAAAAAAATCTTGGTAAACCTGTACATTCGGAGAGGGACCTGACAAACACCTGTTCTATATTTGTTTCTGGGCATATGAATAGGCGATCCCAAATCATCGAGCCATCACTATCACACCCAAATCCAATCTACAAAAGTGCTACCGTTGCACTATTCCCCTCTCTTCCTATCCTCGCCATCCTTTTACCTTTCCCATTCTTCTTCCTTTGGTTTTTCTCACAAAATGAATGCGTTACTAACAAACTTAATCAATGTTTGTTATACCCAGGTGGGCTGTTACGCGGCTAAATAAATCATTCTGGGAGCAGTAGGAAGAGATTCTGCTCGCTAAAACTTAAGCAGCCAGTACGTAGTAGCGAAACAAACCAGTCCAAGATAAACTTGAAACTGTGAAGCCATTTCAGTGGCGTAGCTAGGGTATTTGCTGCCCGGTGCGGCTTAGGGGATTTGATGCCCTTTAAAATGGTCTAAGGTCTAAAAAAAAACCCAAAGTGTCTTCTACTCTCATGTAGATCAAGTGTCAGACACTAAAATGTGACATTGGCTACCTTTAAAAAATAATAATCGTCGATTTTGATGCCCCTTTCCTTTTGAAGCCCGGTGCGACCGCACCGCTCTTACGGCGGACGCGCGCAGCTTCACTTGCTTATTTAGGGGTGAATTCTAATAAACCATGAAACATGTTCAATGAAATATTTTTAAGAGTCTAAATTTCAAATTTTATAAAAATTGGTGCCGATTTTAAAAAAATCAATACAAACTTTCAACCCCTTATTTGCACACTTAGGGGGAGAATTCTAGAAAACGATAAAATACGTGTTCAATTAATTACTTTTAAAAATCTTAATTCCAAATTTTATAAAAATCGGTGCCGATTTAAATTATTTTCCATACAAACTTCGAACCCCTATTTCACCCCTTTAGGGTTAAAATTTTTCAAAATCCCTTCTTAGTAGATGTCCAGATTACGAAAGTAAACGTCTGTCCAAATTTCACGTTTCTACCATTAGCGGTTACGGCTGTGCGCGCGTCTTACCTCAGTCAGTGAGGACAAGTCCTTTTATATATATAGATTACTAGCGGACGCGCGCAGCTTCGCTTGCTTATTTAGGGGTGAATTCTGGAAAACTATGAAGCACATGTTCAATTAAATATTTTTAAGAGCCTAAATTACAAATTTTATAATAATCGGTGGCGTTTTAAAGATTTTTCCATACAAACTTTCAACCCCTTATTTGCACTCTTAGGGGAAGAATTCTAGAAAACCATGAAACATGTGTTCAATTAAATACTTTTAAAAGTCAGAATTTCAAATTTTATAAAAATTGGTGCCGATTTAAAAAAAACTATACAAACTTTCAACTCCTTATTTGCACCCTTAGGGGGAGAATTCTAGAAAACGACGAAACACGTGTTCAATTAAATATTTTTAAAAATCTAAATTTCAAATTTTATAACAATCGATGCCGATTTAATTTTTTTTTCCATACAAACTTTCAACCCCTATTTCAGGGTTTAAGGTTAAAATTTTTCAAAATCCCTTCTTAGTGGATGTCCAGATTATGAAAGTAAACATCTGCCCAAATTTCACGTTTCTACACACAGCGGTTACGGCTGTGCGTGCGTCTTACCTCAGTCAGTGAGGACCAGTGGCGTAGCTAGGGGGGTGCGAGCGGTGCGGTCGCACCGGGCATCAAAAGGAAAAGGGGCATCAAAGTCGACGATTACTTTGTTTTTCTTTGTTTTTTTAGACTTTAGACCATTTTAAAGGGCATCAAGTCCCCTAGTCCGCACCGGGCAGCAAATACCCTAGTTACGCCACTGGTGAGGACAAGTCCTTTTATATATATAGATTAACATAAATAAATAATTAAACTTACCTTATTTCTTATTAAAGTTCCTAAATAGCAAGGGATCCATAATTGTACACATGTTGCGATAAATAGCATTGTAAAAATAATGTGAAGTTTGCCGTGGTCCAACGACTAAAAATTAAGAAACATTAGACGTACGTACTTGCTTAAATAAAATAAGTATTATAGTATTTAATTTTTTTTAATTATAGGTGAAACATCTTAGCATTTCATTTATGAAATTAATTCTATTCCAACACATTGACAGCTGTATCCCGCATATAGCAAGTAAGAAGTAGAAGTAGAAGCATTAAGACACTTCGTGCCCCACTTTCCGCCAAAGAGGCAAAGGGTATTGAGTAATGGAACTCAATGCTACACTTTCTCGAGCGGGAATCGAGCCCACAATCGTCACGATTACAGGCACACACTTGTGCCCGTCCAAACCACGACGATGGCCTCTACCAAAATAACTCCTGGTCATTTAAAATAAATCCGTCTATAGAATTACAGATTCCTCACAGCCACATAGTGCTTGCATTCCTTTAGGGGCAGAGTACCCTCTTCTCTCCATTAGGGTTAACAGCAAATCCTCAAGTTCGATAAAAAAAAGGACTACAGAATATAAGAGGGTTTTCGAATATTGATTTTTTTAAAGAAACTAAATTAGTGCAAACAGTAAAACAAAAAAATGATATTTTTTTAAATTTTCTGGACTTCAAAGAATTTTTTTTTTTTATGTTGTCAGTACTTACATCAGCTACTTGATAAGCCACTAAGCATGAAACCAGCGAAGTTATCGTGACTTGATAAACGAGTGGTGGTCCATACACTGACGAGACAGCGTCAACAGACCTGGATAAGAGTCTTAATTTTTAACATGCTTTCGAACTCGCCCACAGGGGGTTCCATACCAATTTCCAGTGTGTAAGTTAATGGGAATTACAACTTATAATAAATAAATTGCTAAAAACACTTAAAAAGCGTGCTTTTGAAAAAAAGCGCAGCGCACGAGCTTGTAGGTATACTTATTACAATAAGTATGAAAATGGCTTGGAACCTTGTCCCACTCTTGTTGGAACCCTCAGAAGTGTTTTTTTTATATTTTTTTATTTATATTTAAAAATGTAAAATTTATTTACCTGTGTAATAAAAGTATATATTGTAGTATGAAAATTTTGCAAGAATGGTTCCTAAATCGGTACTTAAAATGAAAAATTATGAAAAGAACCTAAAAATGATTTTCGAATACGAAAAATTCATTGAGTTTTTTTTTTATTCTGATAATATGGCTATAAGTTTATCGCTATGATGAATTTAGGTTACTATCATGTCTCTAGTTACCCGCAAGTTAAGACGAATCATCAAAAATGGCAAAGGCGTTTGGCCTCTACACTACAACGCCACATAGGAACACACATACACACATACATACATCGATAAGCGTAGTGACTTGGCAATTTTATATAAAATTTCCGATATTAAAGTTAACGGTTTCTATCGTAAACAATATCAGTTTATTATGTAATTTTTCTTTATATATTCGTATTTATATATATTTAACCGATAAGGCCAGTAAACCTTTATCTTGTGTAAAATGGATGCTTCGCGAAACTCTGGTATACCTAACTCAGGCGTGCGCAAGCCAATACGGTGCGGCCTGCGCATTCAAGAACCTTTTTATACTGCACCGCAAGCATTCATTTAAAATACTAATATACAAATAGGTTCTCTCTCTCTTCTTTCTCTAGTATCAGAGATGAGACCCAACTCAAGGCCCACCCCCGTGACATAATGAAAAGGAGTACGAAAGTGTAAGATATAGCACCATTCTTCTTACTTATATATGGTATTAATGAAAATTTTAGTATTTATGAAGAGCTTGTGAAAATGTGCAGTTTGAAAAGTGCAAGTTGTAAAGGTACTAATGGGAAAGTTTTTTTTTTTTTCATTTCTTAAAATAAGCCTTAAACCAATTACGATTAAGGTGGGGAAAGTTTATAAATATTATTATCAAGGAATCTGCCTACGCCTTTCATATAATAATAAAACAATAATAATTAATTCAGATTTAAAAATTATATATGATGACATTGAAACTATTTATCATGTATATTAATAAAAGAAAGCTTGACTATTTTCTCAACCGCAAAAGGCGGTTGAAAAATCTTAGATGATTTTTGTATGGCAAAACACTAAAATTTATATATAGACTAGTGGACCCGAATGCGGCTACGCCCGCTTGAACTATAAGAATATTTATTAAATATATTTATGAAATTATTTTCAGTTTTCAATAGAGAGATGCGTTAAGCAAGCTCAATTTGGGTGACGTTTTCTAACAGCAAACTTTGCAAATCGTTGCTTAGCAACGGTCGCATAGCGACAGTTGTTTTTAACATGGCGGAGTAAATTGCATGTCAAATTAATAAGTATTTTAATATATTGATATATATCGATAATATTACACATATGACAAAAAAAGTAACCTATGTTCATCCCGAGACCCTCAAGTATCTCTATATGAGTATTTTATCACAATTAAATTAGCGGTTTAGGCCTGATTGCGTAAAAGACAGACAGACAGACAGAGTTACTTTCGAATTTATAATATAGGCATGGATTATATCAAACATTGTACTGATTAAATTCCTTCAAATTTATCCAAGTTTTTGGTCATCAATCTTGTGACGTCGCAACATTTCTTTTCAACTCTTTGGGAGAACGAAAGAAGAATTTATAATTAACACAAGATTATATTAAAATTGATAAAAATATTTATTGTGATAATATAATTCTTATCATACCAATTCTTGATTTTATTGACTATAATATACCATTATCATTTAATCAAACTGATTACAAAAGCTACAATCGCTAATCTCAGACGTTTACCAATGTATTTATATAATGGGGGACCAATTAAATATATTATGAGCATTTTTTACATTTTTTAAGCGTTAATCCACACTTAGTCGTAAGTTCTTGCTAGTAGTATATGTACCTGAACTATGACGCGCTCAAGCATATATTAGTTTCAACGAAGCCCGATGAGAACGTATGGTTTAGTTGGTCAGAGCGTTTGGACGGTTACCAGGAGGCGCGGGTTCAAATTTCACTACGTTAAAATTTTTATGTTTTCTTTAAAAGTACAAAGTGAGTACAAATCTAAATTTTCAACATTTTCACTGAGTACTAGTATATACAATATGTAACAATCAAGGAATTAATGATAATTTTAATTCAATTTAATGACAATTTTGTAAACGTTATTCTTAAATAATTATCTAATAAACTTATATAAAACAGCCTTATATACTTAGAGTCAATAATTTTAAGTTACATACATCATTATAAGTATAGATAATATTTTTGTATTGTCAGTGTAATAAATTTTTAAATCGCATAACGATTTCGTCAAAAAGCATATTCTAGATACTCATAGACTAGATAAACGATTATAGAAGGAAATACCAAATAATACTTGGTAAATGCGAACATATATATAAAAATTGTTTGAACCATTTCAACCTTATACTTTAAACACACAAGATTATCGTAATTACTTACCCCAAAACTAAACTATGCCATTTTACAACTCTCCGCATTCTGTTACGAAGAATGACTTTGACTTCCATCAGACGTGGATCGGTATGAGATAAGCTCACCACACTCTCGTCAAGGCCATGAAAAAGCACTTCGATATCGAAAGTCATCATGCTCATTAAATAGTAATGATGAAGCAAAATATGGAACAACACGTAAATATACACTGCAAATAAGTATAATATAGTTTTTGAAAGACAAGAACCACTGCAAGAACAAAGTTGCCAAACCGAAAAAATATTAAATATGTATATTCTAGCAAGAGGGAATCGAACCCATAATTTCTTATTCTTTGCAGGAATATTTATATATTTTTTATAAAAATTATATATTTATATTAATAATATATTTCTAATATATTTCGAATATATTTTCTAATAATATATTTCTATTTAAAATTAAGATATAATTTTAATGCGCACCGTAATGTGCTTGCTAGTTAGTGAGGACGCAAGTTCTACATAAAATGGAAACAAAAATATTTTTAAAAAAATTACACACCACTAAAAGTCTGCGGAACTATTAAGCCCTCGACACACTGAAGAAAGAAAAATATTTCGTAATTTGGAGTCCTATACGGATCGTCAGCAGGCAGCCAAAAGGGAAACATGAGAGGTCGCACCATATTTTCGTGTTGAGTTGCAAACAAGCTTTGATACAACAGAATTGCTGTAGTGGAAAATATGTACATAAGCACAATTGATACACAAAAAATCAACCAGCATACACATAGTTTTTTTATAAGCATTTGTCCTTGCAAAAATGTTTTTCTGTAAAATTAAAAGCGTTTTAAAAACCATATATCCATCTTATTAGGTAAAAATATAAACATACAGTAATTTTAGTTTCCTCCAATAAATTTATTTATTCCAATATAATAAATAAATAAAAATATATATTTTATTTAATTCATATTATTAATTAATTATAAATAAATAAAAAAATACATATTTGAACTTTTCTAAATACTACCAATTCACATGAAGTTATGATTTTATCTAAGTATGTATAGAAATAAACAAACCTATACTTTGAGCCTAAATTGCAAATGAATAAAAAATCTCTATTCATAGTGTCTAAAATCTGTATTATATTATTTCTATTAAGCATAACACTGGTGTAGACGATTGGTATGGTGAAAATTATCAAGAAATAGCAAAAGCATTCTGTTGCAAACGAATAGTCTTCTATATCGACACCGTGGTGGATAAACATTAATTCAAACGCACACGTTACTATGGATAGTAATACGCTTATTACTGGCCATAAAAATCTGCAAAAAAATATAACACACATACAAAATTAAATATTAGTGAATAAAATTATTAATAAAAAAAATATATCTGCATTATATAATTATTTTTGAGTTGAAAGATTTCACGCTGTATCCCGCGCATAGCAGGGTAGGCAAAGATAACCTAATGTAGTATTAAAACACTACGTTCTCATTTTCGCTGAATTCTGGAAACATTACGTGTTGAATGGCAGAATTCAACGCCGCGCTTCGCTTCGACAACAGAGTGAAGAAATGAAAATATTAAATATACTTATTGAGAAAACGTTCACGTATGGCTTAGTTGGTCGGAGCGCTAGGACGGTTTCCAAAGAAGCGCGAGTTCAATAATATTAAATATTTCATTTCTTCGTGCTGGAATCGAACCAACAACCTATTGTAAATATTTAGTATTTATTTTTAATATATAAACATATGAATAAAATTTGTGTTTGTCTGTGGTTTGACAATAAGCGTCTTTTTTTTTCAAGTGCATATTTTAGTTATTTTAGCAACAAACAAATAAAAAAAAATAAAAATAAAAGTATTTTTATTATTCAATTTTTAATACCTCCAATAAGATTCCCTGTTGTTAAAAAATATCCCATTAGTTACGAGAAGAATTTTGAGTTGTGGATGAAATTCATAAAGATCACCGACAAATCCGTCGTAGTCAAAATCGCTGTCCAATATTTTTTTCCTTAAATTATCAAATAAAGCCATTTTTAAGCCTAAAATCTTGAAACGATAATAATGGAATGATGACAAACGTTTAATGCTTAGTATCGAAAATGAAACTACAGTTGTATTATAAAGTAATTTCCTTAATTAACTAGATTTAGATTCAAGCCAATTGCAATATGACTGACTATATTTGATTACATATAATTATTGCATGAAAGGTAAGGAAATTTCAAGTATAGGAAGGATATAATAAAATAATTATACGTAATATAAAACAGAATTACTTGAGTATTGGGTTGTGTCTCTGCAATGACTCTATGTTCACCTGAATTATTTATTTTTAAGATTCCATTGCTGAACTGCAAAAAAATGAATAGGTCTACACTGTTAATTCTTCTAATTTGCAAAATTCGTGTAAATCGTCAATAGTAATCATAACGAAATGAAAAAAATTAGAGCATTTTTTTATGTATTTTATTACTTGCATCACATAATGACCATCGTCATTCATTCAAAATTATTAAATAAAGTAATAGATAAAATCCTATTAGACTCAATGAGCAAGCAAAGGGTAGATACCCTTCAGATGAAGGCAAGGTTTGTCTACGTTAACTATCTCAATCCAAGTGCAAGATGCGCCATTTAAAATTAATAAGCATGAGTGAGGATTGTTTTATGTTTTCAAGGAGTTCTTCCAAGTTCTTTGGGTTATTATTAGCTACTTAGCTTATAGCTGTATCCTACATATAGCAGGGTATACAAGAAAGGACCAAAAGACATACCGTTCGTCACTTTCTGCCGAATGTTCGAGAGTTGCGTGACTCAAAGTCACGCTTTATCTTATTACCAGGGCGAAGAAATGAAAGTATTAAGTAATTCATTGCCCCGAGTGGAATTCCGCCAACGCACGCTGAAATTGGTATCAGACAATATTGTTGTCTGTAAAGATAATGTAAAGAATCAATTTATGAACAAGATAATAAAGATTTGTGATGATTTCTCCATATATTTAATTATAAATCTAACATTTTTTATATTCATTTAAAAGGTTTTATGGGGAACTAAAACTCATGCTGTATTTACATAGACCTTTGCTAAATTATTAAAATATAGTAATTCACAAAGTAGCATCATTTATGAATTAGGACTTATTTCAATAAAAAAAAAACAGCTTCACACTGTGTCCCGCACACAGTAGGGTAGGCAGAGGGAATCTAGTATTGAGACACTCCGTTCCCCACTTTCTGCCGAATTTCAATAGGTACAATTATATTAAATTGTATTAAAATAAAACTCATATTAATTAAAATCATATAATAAAATTATATTAATTAAAATCAATATCATTGTTAGGTAAATGTTTGTGAGTGTAAGATAGTAAGTTCATTTACCAAAGTGACTGGCAACACTCAGGCACAGCATGTTCATGACGCTTTCACCCAATTAAAATAATGACAGTTTTTTTTTATTGTTTTAAAAATACAAAACTGGTGTTTTATTTATAATTTTTATAGGGTTTAAAATAACATTATACTTACTTAATAAATTACTTAATAGATATATAAATATTTTTTTAAAGTCACAAATGAAGTTTGGCACAATATGAACATACTCATAGCGATTTTTTAACATTCATATGCTGTCAATCAAACCAAACCAGTATCCCTAGCTCCACCACTGCTAGAGCTAGAACTACACTTAAGTATAAATTGAAAACTTTTAGTTTTAGAACAATTTGGTCCATTTCTTCGCTCAGTCAGTCATCTTCACCAAGGCAAAGGGCGGCGTTGAGTTTCGCTACTCAATACGCAGTGCCTCCAGATTTTGGAGGGAACTGGGGTACAGAGTGCCTTAAGACTAAGATGTGGGCGCTAAGCTGATGAAGCTGGTTTAATTTTAATTTATTACTCTTAGAATTTTCTAAATATATCAGTACCTCTCATATTCATAGTTATACAATACAGTATATTATATCTTGACTTCAGTGCCATGGATAATTTGTAGGGCTTATCTATTTTTAATGATTTTATCCTTCCAATTTAGATTGCAATCGACTTAATTTGCGTCCAAAAGTTGATAACAGCACTGAGGGATTGAACGGGCAAGATGACATGCAATAACTATTTTGCCGATTTGTAAATATATTTAATTTTTTTATCTAACCTTTAACTTACGTGTTATCAGTATAGTTATCATTGTAGTTGTAGTAATTTTATTTTTAAGCAAATAAACAAACATTCCGATTATAAAATTTTGTCAAAATATACAGTTGCTATAACTATTGCAAAATATTATAATTGAGGCCAGTCGTGGCGCAGGGGCACAAAGTGTGACTGTAAAATCAGTGGTTGTGGATTCGACCCCCTCCAGTTGTGTTGTGGCCTCCAGAAATCGGCAGAAAGTGGGGAACGGAGTGTCTTAACACTAGGTTCCCTCTGCCTACCCTGCTGTGTGCGGGATATAGCGTGATGTTTTACGAATGTAATAATTATGTTAACATTCGCAATAAGTTTTGACTTCGTGGTGAATTTCAAACAGAATGTAAATAAAAACTCATCAAAATAAAATCTTTTGATTGCGTTAATTTAGAAGCGTAGACCTGACCATTTGATATTATTTTCAGCTTGAAACTTCTACGCGAGATAAATGTTGTGACAGACGGACACCAAAATTATCCTATAAAGTACAAGATTTTCGTTTCGTCCTATTGAGGTACCTACCCAAAAATTGAACTTTTTAAATTACCCCTTTCGATATAATATTTCTTTAAAACTTATAACCTACCAATAATATTATTAATTACTTAAACACAAAGCAAATACCAATTTGTATTACAAACGTTATATTTTATATGATTTTTCATACAAATTTTGTCAATTGTCATTTTACAATGACCACCTAAGTGGGGCTTAGCTTTTTCTGTAAATAAAAAATAAGTAGAGTTTAAACATAAGGTATATTTAAAGATACAATTACTGATATGCAAAAAAAGAGTATTAATTGACGGTAGCAAAAGAAAACGTATGAAAAAAAATAGTTTGATTTTCTTTACCGCAAAGAAGACCACATATTAAAAAAACATAATATTATATTGTTTAAAAAACTCGAACGTAGAATAAACCGATAACGCCTGATTTTAAACTGTATCCGTAGCATGACTATAAGTAGGTAATTATAGAATTTTCGCTACTCATAATCAAATCATATATATATTAATAATTTTTCGGATCAACTTCACTTATCAGTCAACAAGCCTCCGCCAAGATGATCGGTCTGGTCGCCTCTATTGCGCTCGTTACGTACTTGGGCCTACGTTGGTACAAAAGTGCCTTCCAGAGACCTGGAAAGAACTTTCCACCAGGTAACTTTTTTTTTTTCAAATTCTTTGATTAAGTATAAAATTATATTATGACCCTTGCCATGCTGTTTTGTTATACCAATCGTTGTAGTGTCAGGAAGCTTCTTCGTCTTCCACGAAATACCGTTAAGGTTTTAGGGGAGCGGAGAAAAAAAACAATTATTTCCGTGACTGACAAACGCTGTACTATTATGCCACTATAGCCAAACTTATCAATAATTTTTATTTTAATGAAAATTAATGAGAAAATGAAAATACGAAATTTTCATCTCTTTCTTCTAATAGGGGAATCACAAGAATCCGCCGTTAATATAGGCATAATACGTTAAGTTTTAGTAAAATCTGTTTCGTAGTACTCCTGAACTACTACTCTTTTGGTAGTACTCCTGAACTACTTAAATATAATTATATGCTTATAGTTTTCTTTTTGTTGTTGTCATATAGAAAATTATGCGCTCTCGAGAAAATTATAATAAAAAACAAACTTATCGTTTCAGGACCACCAAGCTTACCAATATATGGCGCTTACTGGATTGTATTATGGCGCCAGGTAAACAATTTGGCAGGATCTTTAAGGAAATTAGCTCTCGATTATAAAACTGGTGTTGTGGGAATGTACCTTGGAAATTTCCCTACAATCGTCATAGATGATCCAAAGTTAATTAAAGAAGTCCTTAATAATCCAGACTTTGACGGCCGCGTTGATGTCATTGTGGCGCGATTGCGTTCATTTTGGAAGAAACTCGGTAAGTAAATATATAAACGTTTTATCGCAATATCTTTTGTATGAAAACGCGTCGAACGCATAATCAAAGTTTATCAAGTACCTCCCGTGGACCTAAAGGTGTGATCAACTTCTATAGTAATTGAATCAGTTCAGTTCACAGACAAAACACTAATATTTAAAATACTCAAGACTAATTATGAAAATTAATTTTTCACAGGTATTTTCTTTACCGATGGATACTTTTGGCACGTTCAAAGGCGTTTCAGTCTGCGTTATATGCGAGACTTCGGTTTCGGAAGAAGGGAAGAAAGCTTGGAGGAGGTTATGGCAAACGACACCAAGGAAATGATCGATATGGTTGTAAACGGACCCAAGAACGACGCTGAAAAGGTAAATATTTTTATTTTACCCGTAGAACTAAATAATAAAAATGTCATGCAAAAATATTACATATAATATTATTATTTCACAAATCAACTTATAGTCTAATGAGACTAAAAAATAATTTATGATGAATGACTAAATAATAACATGAGAATTAAATGTAATTCATTTGTTTATTAAAATCAAAGCTTGATCTTGAATTTTAGTTTTAAAAATAATTTTAGATTCGGATGTTAATTATAAAATTTCATTATATCAAAATTGATTGATTCATAATTATATTCTAAAAAAAATATATATTTTTCTAAGAAAAAAGAAACATTACCGTACTCCCACATATATAAGTAACGATGCCCTCATAATACATATTCTGCATTGTTCCAGGAAATAGTTAACAACGGCTGTATCTACATGCCGCATTATTTCGCTACACCTTTCATCAACGGCATGGTGCACGTGTTCACAAGAACCAGCTTGCCCCGATCAAAATATCCTGTCACGTGGGAACTTGCCAAAAATACGTTGCTGTTTCAAAGAGGAACAAATGATTTTGGAGGGGCCCTTTCACTTACCCCATGGCTTAAAGATGTTATGCCTAAATACAGCGGCTACAGAGACTTACGCAAAGGAAATCAAGCCTTATTGGACTTCTTTACTGTAAGTTACTTGTTCTTGTAATACATACAAATGTTAAGGTTCTTAATAAATAAAAGTATTCTTATAGCTTTAGAAATATAACCTTATAGCACCTATACAGTCTTTCTGAAGTCTTATAAATTAATACGTAATAAAAAACTTTAGTAAACTGTTTATTTGAATATACATATTAACAAAATCTTTAACGCATATAAGTTTCCTTGCAGTACTAACGTTCTTCTTATTTATTTTAGAGACATATTAATGATGCTAAAAAGACCCAGGAAGATTCTCATGATCGTCACTTTTTAGACGCTTATATAAGACAAATGAAAGAAGAAGCGAGAATAGGGGGCCGCAGCACATTCACAGGTACAGTCAAAAAAAACATATGCAAAAAAATTCGCATTTATGAAGATTTATAAATGACATATGAGAATTAGGATCTTACTATACTTATGTCCATACAAAAACTATTTGAAAAGCAATAAAACTAAAAGAGTATGGGTATATTCAGGAACATAAAAAATGATGAATTATGTATTTTCCTTTCAGAGGAGCAGTTGAAAATGATATGCGTAGACTATATGGTACCAGCAGCCACTGCAGTACAATCAATGCTTACAATTTTGGTCGAGAGGCTATTAATTCAACCCGAAATTCAAGACAAAATTCACGAAGAAATTGACAGAGTCGTCGGTCGCGACCGTTTGCCTACTTTGGACGACAGGAAAGAGTAAGCCAATAAATTTATTAATTACTGCTTAGCAATATCAAAAAGTTAAATATAAGATACTTCATTCAAAAAACTAAACTAAGTGTAGAAAAAATTAAAATATTTTTTACTGCATTTGAACCAAGCAAAATTATTTAATTCTAACACATTTTTATAGATTCACCTTTATTTAATTGTTTATATGTCTGTTACAGCATGCCTTACACGGAAGCCTGTCTCCGCGAGGTAATGAGAGTAGAAGCCTTAGTGCCCCTCAGTGTGCCCCATCGCACTGTGAAAGATACTACAGTTGCCGGCTATGATATCCCAGAGGTATGGATAAATATCAATATTTACAGTTGTTTCTTATAATATACTATAAATATACAAGTTTTGAGACTTATACTCGTTTCTTATAATAATAGATAAATGTTTATATTTCGGACCTTTTACATTCGTTCCTGGTGAAATAGTAACAAAAAAGATTTTTGTGAAACGCATCGGTAGAGTTACAACAAGTTGTATTTACTTTCATTAAAAATCCGAGACTTAAGATTTGAAAATTAAGTGTTAAGTAGTCAAAATTTCAAGTAATTAAAGAAGTTGTCATACTTTCCAGAACACGATCGTCGCCTTTAACTTCCCAACCTTGCACCACGATAAAGAGTTGTGGGGTGACCCAGAAAACTTCAGGCCGGAGCGTTTCATTACAAATGGACAATTAGACTTGTCTAAAGACAAATCTCTGCCATTCGGAGCAGGTAAATTCATTATATTACCCCTTTAATTAAGCTAAAAATAAATATAATTAATTTTATTTGAATTTTTCAAGTAAAACTGCACACTATAATGAATGAATCACTTTTACTAATATGACATTTCTTTGTTTTTAATATTTTTTCCGGTATACTATGGTTCTTCATCAGATCTTCAACATTTATTATTTATAAATCATAGATTCACATTATATTGTTCATATTTAACCAACCTTCATATTTTTTCCCGAAATAAAAAAATATACACAGACACGATTTTTCCATTCTTTATTATAGCATTACTATTATATTTTGTAGGCAAGAGATTGTGCGCTGGAGAAACCTTCGCCAGACAAGGAATGTTCCAAGTGTTTGCTGGATTCATGCAAGCATTCAAACTTTCTACGGCAGACGGTAAACCAAGGAAATTGGCGTCAAGAATACAAGGATTTATCGTGTCGATTCCAGAGTTCTGGGTTAAAGCAACGCCAAGGAACTAAATTTAATAGTTTTATAATATTTAAGCAAACGGACTCTTGCGATATCAAACGGCATAACAGAAAGAAATGTTAATTCAGAAATATTTAAACTTTTTCTATAGTAATTTAAATATTGTTGATTAAATATGTTTATTAAAAATTTTATTTATTAAATATCTTTTTCAAACCTAATGTACGAAACAATGAGAATTTTTGAAAAATCTTAATAATTTTAAGTTGCTATGATTAATTATAAGAATAATATTCAAACCCTTATTATGGCTCAATATTTATACTTCATAATTTATTAGAAAGTAATATTTTTTTTATTATTAATCAGCAAGAATTTTAGATTTTAGTATAAAACTTACAAATGAACTACAATTTTTTTGTTTTGAATTTTGATATCGATTGTGATATAATTAAATTATGTGTGTCTTAAGGTAATATATTTAGGTTGTTGGTACACTGGTGATTGGTGTTGGTGTACACTGTACTGTACATACATTCTCGTATTGGAATACTATTTATTTTATAAGCGTGGTAGGCTCGGTTTTTTAACCACATTATATTAAAAAACAATATTAATTCGTTATTGTATTATTTTAAATATTGTTTTGTGTGGAATATGGCTATAAATGTGTAAAATATATGCTATTTAATAAAAACCAGTAAATAACTAATAATGTTTTTTTTTATTATCTGCTGTCCCTATGTCAAAGCTCTTAAATTTTACAGGTACCGTTTATTTTAATATAATTGAAATCAAACTTTAAATAGATACACTTTTAATTTAATTAATTAGTTGAACAATAAGCGGCTAAGTGCGAATGGGTCTCACACATCGACGGTTCAGTACCAATTTCAGAATAGTAAGTCATCTAGCATAATATTCTTCATTATAATATCATTAGGGAAAAATAGTTTCAGAAGACATCATATTTAACGACTTATTAAAATTAGATGTATTTACAAGTTTTCATAATATAAGCGTACTATTGACATCACATGGTACAATAGTACAATACAATTGATCATAATTTCCAATACAAAAAATAAATATTTAAATGAGGTTATTGATAAAAATGTGATGTCATTTTTGCCTTTTTTGTAGAGTAGTAACAGTTAACAGAAGAAACAGGCCCAACTCTTTAGTTGCTAAGTGGGATGTGGTTGATGGAATTATTCTTTTATGGGCCAGTGTGTACACTTTTACAATAGGATCCCCGAAAACAGAATTTTCCGTCGTTGATATTTTGGAATAGAGCAGAAGTAATCTAATTTTGAAATTAATGTCTAACGAAATATCAATAATGAAAAGAAATGTACTTATATGAAAACAAAAGCTACAGACCATGAATCTCTAGAGTGAGAAATAATAACAATAAAAAAGCTGTCACTATATGCACAAAGTAAACAAATACTAAATTGTAGAAAATAATATTTTAATTACTTCAAATTGAAGAAAATTGAAAAATAATTCATGCATTCAGGCATACCTACATATACAGTGTGAGACTCGATTAACTTGACTAATTGTTGTCGTAAGTCATTTGAATAATCGAAAGTCCGGATAATCGAAAGGAATCTATAAAGAAAAGCTGATTTTGTGTATATGTAGCACAAAATTGTTATATGTTTATTAAAAGTAACAAGTAGATACCTATGTACATATCAACGAAAGTCAACGTTTATTAAGAAATTATAAACGTTGTCCAACATACTACTTATACACATATAAATTTCGTACGCATTTACATAGGTACATATAAACTTTCTTAGGTTTCATTGTAGTATGTTGTATAATATAATAAACGCGGTTGATCCATCCGTGAATTTTTCACAGATGACATTAGATGACATTTTTAAAAGATGACTAATTAATACACAGAATACAAGCCAAGTAAAATAAATTGCAAAAACTTTATTCAAAAAAATAAAAATACCCACTCCAAAAATAACGGATTATAAACAATAAATAATTATCAATAATTTCACTTTATATTTTTAAATTTTCTTGACTTTGAAGTAATTAAAATATTATATTCTACAATTTACTTTTCATTAAAATTTGTTCAAATAGTTATAATTGAAAAGTCAGTTTATTTATTTTTTTTGAAAACAATATTACAACATATTTCATAGTAATACTTAATGTGTAGGTGTACCTACCATGCCTAAAAACTTAACTCCATAAAGAATAAGTTGCTTTAAAAATATTATATAAATAGAGTTTCTTATTGTTTAGAGTTACAGTTTTATATTATGGAAAAGATAGCGTTGACATTTTAGTATTTTAATACGGCATATATAATTATGTAGATTATTTAGGATCCTGAGCAATGTGCCTGAGCAACAACGCAAACGAGTCTAATATAGAAAAAGTATTTATTTTCATTTATTAGCAATTGTTCCAGTAGTTGTTTGAATATGGGAATAATATAAGGAGCAGCGGTTTTTAAATTATAATATTGAACTGTTTTAATTTTACTAAAGCACAGTTTTTATTTGGGGATATAACGAAGGTGGTTTTGACGGAAACGAAGCCTTAGAAGAAGAGAGAAGAAGAAATTTATAAATTTGTTATATCAGTCATTGTCGAAGTCGGAGCCAGAGTCTGCCGGGGGCAGTAGATAGTCATGTTAAGATTATTAAGGTCATTGACGTTCAAAAAATAAAGCTTGTAACTTTTTTTTTGAATAAAAATATTTGAATTTCAATCGAGCTCAAGGCACAAAATTTTGTATTCACTTTCTACCATAATAAGGGATCGTCATTAAAAGTAATACGTCGTAATAAAAAATCATATCTGTTGTATTGGAGACCCCTATATGATATAATTATTTTATTCTGTTTTTTAGTATTTGTTGGCAACATCACCTGATAAAATTTAAACTATTTTACTATCACAATTCATGAGATGCACCCTAGTGACAGACGGACGGACAGCAAAGTCTTAATAAAGTGGTTCCTTTTTACCCAACTAACAATATTATACGAGTATATACCTATATTTCATACATTTTAAAGATTTACGTGTCATTTATTGCGATCATAACGCAGAAATATTTTACTATGAAATATGCGATTTTTTTTATTGTAAAATAATAAATATACATTGTAACTATGGCTACTGATTGTATAAACATGTAAGGTGATTGATTGTAATATCTAATCATTAATATCTATATATACATATCTGAAATTTCTTAATTGTAAAGGTTACATGAAGAGCATCATATTATCCTAACGATAAGCCTGTAAAAATAATTAATACATAATACAATTTTTGTTAACAGAATATCTGATAAAATTTTCATGTTTTTTTAAGACAATTACTAAAGCATATTTTGTCTCTTTTGTCAAGGAAAGCATACATTTTTTTAGCTTTAGACCTAGAGTTAATACACTCCGTTCTCTATTTTCGGCCAAGTTCTGCAGGCATTGCGTGTTGAGTGGTGGAACTCGACGAGACCTCGAACTTGACTAGAATATTTGATACGAATTCCATTTAACTTCAGCTTGATACCTCCATGCGATTTCGAGATAATAGTTCTTGACACACCGACAAGCGAACAAAAAAGTTACCTTATAGGGAGAGTGGGTTCCATTTTTACGTTTTGAGGTACAGAACCCTAAAAATATACTGATTCATGAAATTATACATCTATATGTTAGGTAAATACACATTATATACTTTTATAATAAATACGAGTAAAAG
>JAEBDU010002752.1:0-10531 GCA_016802625.1 Heliconius numata | reverse complement strand
TCAGAAGCAATATCAACAGGTTTACCTTGCTACCACTTTTATTTACTTGTTTATTATAAAAAAATATGTTGCTTTTGTGAGCTGTTCTATAATACTGAAATATTGTATTTAGTTCTTTTTTTTATTTCAAATATGGCCACTTCCTATATAATATACTCTCTATCTATATAGCTATTCAGTGCCGAAATGATATGGTTGTTAGAGTTATTATCAAATACCACAGGCTCTACACTATATAAATACTACTTATATGTATATATTTTACATATGACTAGTAAATACATATAATGTATAATATTTATTATATATGAGATTAACTTAACTCGTAAATAATAATAAAACAATAAAGTAAGACAAGCTTTACATAAAACAAGACAAACTATAATCATTGATGCACATGTATGTCGGCTTACTTAAAGTATAATTTATTTATTTGTTATTGTTATTTATAAAAACACCTACATGTTCTCAATTCAAATCTCAATTTTTTCTTTAAAATAAATGCAATAAGTACATGGCTGACGAAGTTATTTGTGTATATATGCTATACATTCATGACAGAACTAAGGTCCTATATACAGTACGGCCAACGGTTTTTCTTACTTCTGATTATTTTCTCACCGAGTGAACAATGCGCAATAGTTCAAAAAACGCAAAATCTGGGCGGCCACAATTCGTTGACCGTACTATATGATAAATGCCATATTCAAGTAATATGAAGAAGTTAAGTATTAATATATATTTTTAATTAATATAGAGCCATGCGTGAAGTTAGTACTTTGTTACGACATAGAAAAGAATAATAAAACGTAATACGCTTATAATAATACAATACCTAGATAAAAGAACAAAACTAGTTTTTCTATTTCGTACATAAGATTCGTGACGGTGTCGGCTTTGTACAAATATAAGAGACTATTGTAGTGAAAATAAGCGCAACTAAGGAATAGAAAACGAGAATAATATCTATGAGTTAGGTATTTAGCTTGACGCTGTCTCGCAATTAGTAGGGTAGACAAACGAAACCTACTGTGAAGACATAAAACTTAGTCGTTGGGGACCTTTCGCCATATTTTCGAGACATTCCGTATTGAGTGGAAGAATTATGTTCTTTATCTTATTAGTATAGCGAAGAAATGAAAGTAATCTTTCTCCAGAGTGGGAATCGAACCCATATCCGTCGTTTTTACAGTCAGTACATTTGTCAACTTAATATCTGTAAAACAAAAAAAAACGCCTACTGTAAAACGTTTTGTTTTTCAAAATAATACATTGTTATCAAAAAGACAATTATAAACTTGAAATTTAGGTCGCATTCAAATATTTGTACTTATTCCATTTTTCTTTCTTTCTTTATTTTTATTGTAAGAACAGAATTAAAACGTGTTTAATTTTTTTTCGGTAGCATCGAAATATACGAAGATAAGCCTCCGTACTCTGACATGTTAATTAATTTTTAATTCACATAAAATTTTGTTGATTTGAATTCATTCAACTCATATCATAGCCATATAAATGTTAATTGTCACTCAGAGTATACCTGAAGGCCAAATAGTGATTTTCCTTTTTAATATATGTAATAATTTTCATATACTCGAGGCCAGTCGTGGGCAGTCACACGCGTGTGACTCTACATGTTGTGGGTTCGATTTCCACTTGAGAAAATTAAATATTTAATATTGTCTTTACTTCGCTCTGGTATCGAAAAAGCGAGCGTTGGCAAAGGGCGGCGTTAAGACCCGCCTCTCAACAATACCTCCAGAATTCATCGGAAAATGAGAAGCGGAGTATCTTAACACTAGGCTCTCTCTGCTCACAATGCTACTTGCAGAATACAGTGTAAAGCTAAAAAAACATACTAATAATGTAAATACCATTTAAGTTGTACACTATTGATGTTTTAGCCGCATTTATTATCATAAATCCTCGAGCGTACTGTCACAACGATTTACGTTCGTGATTGCTATCTTGCCTATCACAGTAATAACGCAATGATTTACGTTATCTTTACGTTTACGTTAGCTCTCTCGATTTATGGAACAGTATAAAAACATGAATCGATTTTAGATTAGATAAAAGAAATACAGTCGAATTGATAACCTCCTTCTCTTTGAAGTCGGTTAAAAATATAGAACTATTCTATGCATTTTTTATAAATTGTTACTGAAATATTAAGGAGAATAAACAATTTAGAAAATATTAAAAAAATCTGCATTTAAATGGTGTAGGACTGTTGGGAAACACGTCGATGGGAATAGGTATATTTTATTGCGCGGGAATAACGGTATTTAGTGACGTAATTGTAAGGAAATAGATATTATTTAATGACCTCACCTATTTAACCATATGTATATGTAAGTAAGGTGCTTTTGGGTTACCGAAATCGAGTATATCTAATCATTAATTTTACGTAGTAAGGCCTCTCACCCTTAAGGGCTTACTAGCTACCACCCGATATGGTCTACCAGGTAAATGTTGCCAAAGCATGAAATATTACTGAGTTTAATTTACTGAGTTTATTGTTTTTAATTATTACAAATGCCCCATTTGCGGAGTTACCCGAATGCAGCTTATTACGTCATACTAATAAAATACGGAATAATAAAAAGGGTCAGTCATTTGTATAGCAAACTAAATTAGATTAGAAAAAACTGTGTAAACTAATATTTACACTATTATACCTACACGATTAAATAATCGAGAATATTGTTACTGGCAATGTTTCAAAATGCTATTTATTTTTATTTTAAGTACCTAAGTAATTGATAAAACCAAATGACTTTTTGTAATGCGATCTTGTCGCAGTTGGGCAATGCCGGGTTAGTGACAGTTCTTCATTCCATGCTGAATTCAGAAAATTTGAAAATAATTATATTTTTTATAATTTTTCCTCTTTGGTTATAATATAATATTAATACTTCGAGTTGAGAGAGCGGAGAGGTGAAGCAGAATGTAGAGAACGCATTGATTTAGCGCAAGATTTACGCAAGATTTTCATATCTTGCTGGTATATATGGGATATGCGTAAATCTAATAAAATATGTTATTATACGAATATAAGAAAAAATATATTCTATTCCATTTAGGTCAAAGCCCGGTTCAATTATAACGCGATTATAATATGAATGTTTGGTTAATGGTTGTTTTTTCTTGACCTCGCGCAAGGGACGCACGTGGTGCCGGCCGGCTCCGACCACGTGTCTCTTACGTGATTTTCTGTCTCCACCTCTATACATTTTCTATATTTATATCTTTCATAGCGTGCTCTCGGGCCTTACGTCAGCGGCAGTACTATCACTATCACATATATGTTTTGGTTCACGCAGATTTCTGATAACTTCTCACCACTGATTTTTGGCTCATCTTCGATTGATATCTTTGATTGACATGCTCTTGTAGATTGAATGATATCGTTTAAGATCTTTATTATTTTGTATACTTAAAAAATATGAAATATCAAGGAAATGGATGTTAAATTATTATTTTACAATTTTTGTATTATATGCAGGGATTATAAAAAAATAATTTATTAAATAAAAGAAATAAATAATTTATAACATTAAACATTTTATAAAATAAAATACTTAAAGTGAATATATAAATTGTATTGATTTTTCATTAGTCATTGTTATGCAAAGAAACTATTATTTCTCAAGAGCACAATAATGTAATTCTTCTTGTAATTCGCTCTGATCATATTTTAATATAATTAACATTTTTCCTTTAATTCGTATATGTATACCTCCTATATAATAGTGGGAAATAAATGTAAATCAAATAATTTTTGTTTGTCTCCAGGTACGTAGGTGACAAAGGTGAAAATGACGGTGGAGAAGACCAAAGGCACAGAAAAAAATGTACCGCCAGCAACACGGAAAGTTGCGCCAGACGGCGGCTGGGCGTGGATGGTCTGTTTGGGAGTAAGCTTAGTCAATGTAAGTAATGAATTTGAAAATTATTGATTATAACATAAATAAGTTTTAACAAACGTATAAGAATTTCGACGTAGGTTGATGAGAAAATATGGATTAGTGGTCAGAGCGCTTGAACGGTTTCCAAGAAGCGCGGGTTCATAGGTTTAAATTTTTAAACGTTTTCTAACTAATCATTGATTGATTTGAAATTACAAAGTTTTTGAAAGGAAAATTGAAACAGTTTCTTTTTGTAAAAGTTCCTTTATACATATATTCTATTAACAGCCGATAGGTACAAAGTTTTTTAAATTGCCGTAGAATGAAAGATTATGCGAAATAATTTACTATAATAATATGCTGTAAGTTGAATGTTGAACATAGCAACAGAAAAAAATCTAATGTTAAAAAAAGTTTTTGTGAAAATAACACAGCAATAATGTCGGATAAATAAGCATCTTGATCCACATACTCAATCTAAATACCCACATCTAACGCTATATAGGTTTTGTGCCAAAAACGTGACCAACTATTTATTATAAGCTAGCTACTACATTTTCATGACTCATTTTACAAATAGGGACACTTACAAATACTTTGAGGGAATATATTTTAATTTACGATTTTTTATTTATTATTTATTAACGAAATTATTTGTGTTTATTGCTTAATATAAAGATACATTTTCCATATTTCCTTATATTAACATAATTTCATAAAATCGATGTTAAACTAACTGTAAAGGCGATGATTGTATATTTTATTGTACTTTATTAGTATACTTTATTTTATTGTATTTTATTGTACCTGTGGTGTTTAGTTCCACCAGTCAACAGTCTTTAATTTGGGCGAAAAGTGCCTTAAAACACTAACTTCCCTTGCAGGATAAATGAAGTCAAACTAAAAAAATACAACATTACGAAAGAAAACACAAATCACATGCTCAGGCTGACATGTATTACCTTGACATTATTTACACATTTCTTACATTTTGTGTTATTTGTAATTTTCTTATTTTATAAGACCATTTCAAATATTTATGTCTTTACTGCAGACAAATTAAATGTTTACTATTTCCTCATGACGTGATTTCTATGGATATTGTCCATATGGCTGTGACAGTTCCTTAGTAGATAGTAGATATGACAATAGCACGTATGGGGTACATACGTATATTGATACAATGTCGATTTTCGTGAATTGAATCTCAGATTAAAATTTCATTTCTTATTTTTATTTCATACTAAAAACCTATTTTATGATAGAATAATGATTACTCATTGTTAAATACTAACATAGTTAAACAAAGAAAACACGGTTAAAGAGTAGATTTTAACGGTATTTACGGCTTTCAAGAAACACCAAGTTTCTTTGTTGTGACTTGTGAGAACTCTCACTTTCATTCAAATTATATATAAAAAGTAATAAGGACCATATAATACCGTATAATTTCTTCCTAAAGAGGCGTTTTTTTTCTTATATATAAATTTATTAAGAAATTATACATCTGAGATGTACATTGTACAATACAATAATATATTCCTTATAAGGAAGACTTGGAATCTTCCACGAATTTCAATTCGATTCGTTACTTCATGCGTATTTATCGACTCTACTCGACAATACTGCCTATACTTTGACTTTAGTAGTTTTGTTAATTATAATTCGTTATAATTTATTTTTGTTCTGACGACATTATAACGTTTTTAGTTTTGTATGATTTCTATATTATATATGTAAAAATAATATCATTATCTATATTATTTTGTTTGTTCATGCTTTCATGCTTTTTTTTATGCCTTTGTTTTTATTATTAATTCATCTAGATAATACTACACACAGAGAAAAGATTGATTAAATATTTGAAACATTTCGAATCTGTAAAAATATCTGTTTTATAAATAAAAATAATCCTCGAAATTGGATTTGAACCTATAACAAACTCATTTCAATTGGGTTATGTCAACTGATATAACTATGTTCATAAACACTACACGTAACAAATAAAAATAAGTGATTTTATTTAAGATCAATAAATAAAATAATATTTCATAAATTTAATTAATATTTGAAAATCTCTGTTAACCTTGGATATTAATATAACAAAAAAATATGAAAATTAGTTTTTTATATCGATTACTAAATTTCTATTTTAGAAACTTCTATTCTTTTTTACATTTAAAATGTGGTCGTATATGGGTACTTTGTTTTACTGTATATTGACTTGCGTGGTCAATGTCTATCACAGTAATAATAAATAACGAGATTGTTTAACAGGCAGTCGAGTCACATGCTCTACTGATATAGTCATTACAAATACAAAGATATACTTACATATATAGAGAATAGGAATATATTTAAAAGTATATGAGGTCTTAAAAAATAGATTTCGTAAGACTACCTAGTTTCGTTACCTTATATGATAATTATATATTGTAAGAAAAAGTCATTTTCATTTATCGCTATAAGAAAAGTGGATGTTCTAATTAATTTATAGTAAACAATTGGCACAAACGTACGAAATATTTATTTAAATTATAGTCTACGTGCTATTCTCGTATATACGCTATATAACTGTGAAGTTTTATGTATCTTACGCAATTCTTGCATATTATCTGCGTTTACAGAAAAATATAAAAAATCTCTTTGTTCCTTACTTTTCGTTCAAACGAAATGTTTATAATATATTTATTATTAAGTCTACCATATTAAATTTGAAGTCTATTATTGTGTTCGTCCCGAAACGCTCCAATTACTCCACTATGGTATCACATATTGTTTAATGATATCAGTTCATCTATTGCCAGTGTATTGTAAGCGTTATGTAGGTAAGTGTCTATATATATAGACATAGCTATATTTAGAACATTTAAGTTTTAATCTCATGAATATTTTTGGATTAATTTATTTTATATGAACTAACAGAAAAATAAATAAAAATATAAATTAAAAAATAAAACTACAATATGTAGTGTATAGGAGGTTCATTTGGTTTGGGTCTATACCATCTTAATTTAAAAAAATAGTAAAAAAAAAATTAGCCTAAAATACAATCGAAATATTTTTTACTGCAGAATAGATATCAATCATAAGTTAATTTATCATAAAGATTGAATAAACTGGATTCACCATATTCTCCGATTGGGTACACCGATGAAGGCTTGGTTTTCTCGAATTAAATAATCTTTTATCGCTTGTTTTCATCATTTTGATAATTCTAAAAATAACACAATCTCGTTTATTTCGTTCTCCACAAGGGCATTCCCCCACGCAGTCCGCTTAGTGAGGCAATACTGCCCGTGAAGTAACAAGACTTTAGTCACGTAATCTTGTTGGTAACTTAACAATAATACAATGATATTTAATAAAACAGATGGCGATTGTTTGTTTACTTTTCAGTATTATGTTAACTAATGAAACTTTCACCTTTGTGTAAATATTACACACTCTTTATTATTATTACTTTTAATATCACGCTGTAACCCGCATATAGCAGGTTAGGCAGAGAGGACAGTAATGTTAATACACTCGGTTCTCCAATTTTCTCCGAATTTTCGGGATGATTTTTTTAGTGCCAGAGTTCGACGTTTGTAGATGAAATTATTAATTTCCCCGAGTGAAAATGGAACCCATAACCGTCCTGTTAACAGATCACCAGAGATGCCACTGCGCCACGACTACCTCATTCACTCTCTTTATGTTTCTTTATTACTATTTTTTTAATCAAATAATACCTTTTTCATTTCAGTTTTCAACACGTTCCCTCGAGCCGTCCTTCGGTCTTCTATTCAAAGACCTCCTAGATGATCTCGGCGTACATACAACCGGAGCATCAGTCATAGCCAGTACCCTTGACTCAGTGGTTAATTTCTCGGGATTTTTCGTAGGTCCAGTGATCAAAACCTTTTCATATAGGAAGGTTTGCCTTGTCGGCTCCACAATATGTGCCCTTGGCCTTCTTTGCACCGCACCCGCGAGCAGTATGGAGCATATATTAGCTACTTACAGTATAATTGGAGGTAAGTTGGGTCTTGAATCTGATTATAATCAGATTAAATTATTTTTTAGTTTTTTGTTTAGTTTTACGCTGTATTCCGCACGCAGTGAAGTGTCTTAAAACGTAGTGTTAAGGCACCCCTATTGCGTGTTGAGTGGTTGAACTCACTGCGTCGCTTTTGCCTTGACACTAGGACGAAAAAATAAGAGTATTAAATATTTCATTTCGTCGAGTGATAATCGAACCCGCAGTCTTTAGCCCTTACAGTCATACGCTTGTGCCCCTGAGCTACGATTGACCGATTGGACTGGACGAATAAAATTATCTGTATTTATTAGTAAAGCAATAGTCACAATGAATATGAAAAAAAACTTTTGTTAATGTAATATCTATTTATAGCTTCATTTACCTTTCCAAGGTTAGGTTGCTAATTATTTATCGCAAAACTTATAAAGTTATAGTAGTAATAATTTTATGCAAACAAATATATTTAATATGTTTGTGGGTAAATAGTTAATGAACAATACGTTAAAGTTCTGAAGTCGAAAATTCAATTTAAAATTAAAATTTGTATTTAAAGTTTAATAAAATAACTGAATTTCCTCATTTAACAGTGTTTGACCTTGAATTTATTTCCGTTTCTATTAGAGACTATATCGCTGAGCTATAAGCCTGTAATATTAGTGGTTTATTAACCTTTCTGTCGAATAAACTTCACAATAAGTTTTGTAACGAAAAAATAAATAAATAAATAAATAAATTTAAATAATTACATAATGGTTATGTTCTTATATTTTCTAGAACTTAATCCGTTGTCACTGTATGTTTCTAACAATAATGATAATTAAATTACTTATAACGTTGTATTATGCGTGTTTCTTTGAAAATTATTAATAGTTTAATGAAGCATGGCTAACAGTATGGGTAAGCGTTATTCGCTTTGACGTGACGATGGAAAATTCTAAAATTATAACGTACTATTAATGTTTGGATACTTTTTTTGTAATGATACTACTAGAACTTACAAATTAGAGATATTTATCGCTTGTTTCTACTTTGAAATGGAGTAGTAGTACTTGTATATAAAATATTTACTTATGACCGAAATATAGAAATGACCTTATACTATATGAATAATAAATAAATCAGCTTCGCTCTGTATCCCGAACACAACAAGGTAGACAGAGGGAACCTTGTGTTAAGACACTCTGTTCCCCACTTTATGTCGAGGCATTGCGTGTTGAGTGCTAATATCTTCTATATATATAAAATCGAAAGGTCACTCACTCATCACGAAATCTCAGAAACTACAAGTGCTAGGAATCTCAAATTTTGCATAGGAGTTACTTATAGGACGTAGGTGCTCGCTAAGACGGGAATTTGCAATATTCGACTTCTAAGGGGTTGTTTTTGGGGTCGAAAATTTGTATGAAACTTCGTTACTACAAATGCTAGGAGTCTCAAATTTTGCATAGACGTCACTAGGACGTAGTCATGGAGACAGAAATTAATAATAACATAGTTCACGCGGGTGTAACCGCGAGCGGGCCGCTAGTTATACTATATATCACAGATTTTACGTAGTAGTGATGACTACGTGACAGTCATCTTGTTCTCTTCAGACTCTTTTAGAGATATTGCGTTCTGGATAGTGAAACCCAATGGATCACTTTCTAATTTGGTAAATATTTTTATTCCTTGAGTTGTATGTCAACACATAACCATTGTATAGCGTAAAAGCTAAAAAGGTGTATCGTCTACTTATAATATGAATTCCAAGCGTTCGAATGTAATGTGTAAATGCGATAGGTTCTGGGTTCGATTCCCACTCTCAATATTACTGATTTTTAATGATTAGTGGTTCCCAATCAACACACAATGAAGTATTTAATATTTCATTTCCTCGAGTGTTCAGTGTGATCTGTCACTTAACACGCAATGCCTACAGAATTCGGCTAAAATGAAACAGAAGTGTTTTAATGGGGACGGAGTGCCTTAAGACTATTTTCCCGGGTTACTTCAGCCTACCCTGCTATGTGCGGTATACAGCGTGAAGCTAAAAATATATATATTTGAAGTAAAATACAGCATACAAACTGACTAGACTTTATATTTCCAATTAATTTATTATGCTTAGACTAACAATTCTATAGGAATAAATGATAAATCTAGCACTTAATCTCTTAACTCGTCACTCATTGTGCAGTGTATCTTCCACTCCGAGGAAATACTTCTAGTTTGTATGAAACCAAAACTTTATACTTACTAATGATAGAAGGCATCTAAAGGTGTTTAGTGTTACCTTGAGGTATATTATGCGATTATTATGTAACCGTAAATAGTTGTAATAAACAAGATTATATTATACAGGCGATTCATTCATACATTTCAGATTTGAATGTTAAATTTAAACAAAGGAAAAACAATATGTATGGTAAATTATTTTTAAATCTTCATTTTTTTTGGAGTATAAAAAATATTTAAGAATTTATTTTGTTTTTTAATGACGTCACGTTATCTAGGTGTGCGCATAACGTTAAGCTATAAACGATTTTTCTTCTCTTAAAGTAAGAAAATTAATTTTTAACAAAAACAAAAACCGACTTCTAACAACGAACTAAAA
>JAEBDU010002740.1:0-11743 GCA_016802625.1 Heliconius numata | reverse complement strand
TCAATTCGTATTTTTATTGTTGTCTTTTATGTTATTTTTTATATCGCTTGAAATGGTCGTGATATTTATTTATAACGCCATAATATAAGAACTTTTTATTTCTTTTTGACAATCCTCAGGGCTTAACTTGTTTAGATATGCTATTTTATTAGTAAAATTAAAAATGTCAGTTTTTATGTAGAAAAATAATGGACAATAATGATGGGCCAGTCGCGGCGCTGGGGCACAAGCTTGTCACTGTAAACGCGACCGGTTGTGGGTTTGATTACCACTCGAAGAAATGACATATTTACTTTCTTCGTTTGTTCGCTCTGGTGCCAAGGCAAAAGCGCGGCGTTAAGTTCCGCTACTGATGCCTCCATAATTCGGCGGAAAATGGGGACAGTATCTTAATATTAGGTTCCCTCTGCCTACCCTGCTATGTGCGGGATACAGCGTGAAGCTAAAAACAAAAAAAAAACTGTACAAATTACTCATGTCCTTGTACATTTTCAAGATTACATATATTAATTTGTTATAGCTTATAGTTATGAGTCATGGTTAAACTTGAAAATACAAGTTTTAAACATACATATATACATACATACATACATACATACATACATACAGGTGTAATTTAGTATTTTTTGTTGGTGAAATTAAAACCTGCTGGCTGAGAATGTCAAAAATCCGTGCGCGTTTCGCATATTTGTATGGACTTTTATTTTTTGGACAATTATGTATGTCGTATAACTGTTTCTATAGTGAACCAGCCACTGTTTACTTTCCTTGTATACACTTTCGACTTAAACGATGTTTTTGGTTATATATAATGCTATATTAGTGTAGAAGTATAGTTATTTATGTTGTTTTTTTTTCACGCTGTATCCCGCATGTCCCATTTTCCGTCTAATTCTGAAGCGTTGCGTGTTGAGTAGTAGAACTCAACGCCGCGCTTTGCTTTGACACCAGAGCTGCGAAACTAAATTATTAAATATTTCATTTTCTCAAGAGTTTTTTCAAGTTATACTCGTACATATTTTTTTACAAAAATATAGAGAATTAAGTTATTATTATTCGCAATTTTTATTCGTATTGTACGACGATCGACTTGAAAGTTTACATTTAATGCCGACATCGCAATCCTATTACAGCGTGTTGGTTTAGCTCTTGTGCTCTAATTCACAACGCTCAACTCCTCGATACAGAACGACGTGAAAACTAATTCTAGGAGGAAATCCAACTCTTCAATTAAGTACTACAGTAGCTACTTTAAATCTGTTATTGTGCTAGTTGCTTCCTTTTAGCTTGAGTTTCCTTCTTAAATTCATTTCAGGTAAGAGTTCCTAAATTTAAATGAAGTTTTTAGTTAAATTATTAGCTTAATAAGACGCCAGTCGTGGCGCAAGTGTGACTGTAACGTGGCAGGTTGTGGGTTCGATTCCCACTCGAAGAAATGAAATATTTAATATTTTCATGTTTTCGTTCTGGTGTAGAGGCAAAACGCGGCGTCAAGTTCCACTATTCAATGCCTCCAGAATACGGTGAAAAATAAGGAGTGGAGTGACTTAACACTAAGCTCACTCTCTGTCTACCCTGCTACATGCGGGATATGCCGTGAGCCCGAAAAAAATTAGCTTATTAAACGCTACCACAGCTTATTTAGAAGTTCGCTGTACCAGTCCACATTCGTAAGCTCATAATAGTATATACAAGGGAAGCACTGGAAAATTAGCACTGGTGAATTTTTTTTTCAACAATAATGAAATCCCAGAGCTCAGCGTTCCCTTTGTACAGGAGTAGGTACAGCTGTTCACAATTACGAAGCTTTATTCAAAAAGCCAGATTCGCTTTATCATTATATCTGGTTGTATCTGGGAGTGGTTCATTACGCGACGTGTGTTTTAATGATACCGTTTGTCAATTGAAAACGTAAGGCTTTTGTTTTTGCATCATGCTGTATTACAGCAGGGAAGGTAAAGGGAACCTAGTATTATTAAATACTCTGGAAATATTCTGGAAATTTCCTCGTGTGGGTATCGAACCCACAACGCATGGTGTTTACAGTCACAAGTTCCACTGCGCCACGACTGGCCCCAGGTTTTATTTTTCCTCATTGAATTTTAATAATCAAATATTTAAGTCAAACTATGGAATAAGGTTATTGTTGCTTCGTGGGTTGCAGTCGACTCTGTTCCTGACTTTCCATTTAAAATAGTTTGCTCGGGTACATTTGAAACTTATTAATTCATTATATATGAAACGAGTTAAAAATAACTTATTTATTTTTTAACTAAAAACTCTTATATAAATAGTAAGTATTTGAATAACCACAAGAACAAATTAAAGAAGTTTCCGCACAACAGAAACTTTTCACTGTCTGTTGTGTCTCTTAGTTTTATACAAGACTTTCTTGATTTTATTCGGGCTGTTTTTGCTATTATTTTTCAGCTTCATGCTGTATCCCGCTTTTTGCGGGAATGAAGGCAGAAGGAGCCTAATGTCTCCGCTTTCCACTTCCCGCTCAATTTTTTGGGCATTGCATGTTAAATGGTGAAACTCAACGCCTCGCTTTGACTCTATACCGGAGCGAAGAAATGAAAATGTTAAATATTTCATTTTTGAGTGGGAATCGAACCCACAGCTACGACTTGCGTCTACTAACAAATAATTAACTAATTTATACGTTAATTCTAGATATTTGATGCTTACTTTAGTTATTTCCCACTTATATCGTTCACGCTTATTGCTTATTGTATACAATTTAATACTGCAGTTTACTTTGAACCCCTAAAGCATTAAAAATTACAATGTCGATTTCTCTATGATTTATTAAAACGGGTTCAGTTTTGCGAACTACTTCTAAAAGAATAGACAATAGTTTTATATCAATAAAGAAAACAATAGCTAATTTTCCTATACCATAGTACTTATTACTGACTCCGCGAACAATGAACGAATCTTGCATGTGATTTAAATTAACTTGTTATTTGCTCTTCTTGATTGAGATCGATGCGTTGCAAGCTATCAAATTAAAATTTTAAATTATATATTTTATATGTATTTGTATTTATAATAGTTTTTTTTCACGCTCTGTATCCCGCATATAGCAGGGTAGACAGAGGGAATTTAGTGTTAAGACACTGCGTTCACCACTTTTCGAATTTTCGAGGCATTAGGTGTTGAATGACGGGACGAGGAGTTAGTTAGTTCCAGAGCGAAGAAATTAAAATATTAATAAATAAGTCTCTCCGACGAGTGGGAATCGAATCAACAACTATTGCCTTACAGTCACACGCTTGTGCTCACATATATTTTAATTGTAGCTAAATAATTAAGATATTTTTCTACAATTTCAATTTGTTAATCTAATTAATTTCTGCGCGAAGGTGCGACACGGCCTTGGAATTAAAAAAAAATCACAGCTTGCACCGCTCATTTAACGGTCCGATAGACGTAATTATGGCCGGGATCCGGCAAGCACTCTTAGTTTCTCTCTCCAGCTTTTCAATGGTAACTTCTGAAGTTTTTTACTTCTGGATTTGTGTCAATGAGTTCTCATTTCTCTAGTTGCTGTGGAATAATATTTATTTTAACATTTTAGTATTACTTATATAATTATAACTTTCATCCAGCTCGTGATAGTTGAAATTGAAAGAGTTAAAATTAATATAGAACAAAAAGTATACGTACATTGAATTAAAAATTACAATTGATGTTATCTAAAACTTTCACAAAGGAATATCTAGACATAAGTATAAATAAACAAAATCCAAGCCAAATTGCTCTAATTCAAAATTCTACCAAAGATATCCTTATCAGAAGTAATTTTCGTCATTAAGCAGGAAAGGACTGCCACAACCTTGTTTTCTCCATGATTACTGCAAACGTTCCCTGTAAACGTAATGTTCCTTTTGACGGAACTGATACCTTTATCTAGGGTAGTGCTATACCATTACCGTCAAATTGACCGACTGTCACAAAGATTTGGTCGTATCGCATGGTATGAACGGTCTTTTTTTTATTTTACATTCTTAATGCTTTGTTTTTTATCTGTATTTAAGTATGAAGTTTGAACGATACTCAACGAAAATGTATAATGTGTTATTTCATGTCAATTTTGAATAAATAAATCAATTTTTAATAGATGCAATTTCGGTCATAAAATATAATGTAAAATGTTAAGATAACATTGTTATTAAATATTTGAACTTCACATGTATCCCGCATAGAGCAGATAAAACCTAGTGTCAGTACACTCCGTTCCTCACTGCCGAAATTTTCTAACTTTTGTATCCAAATGAAATGAAATGAAAATGTAAATAAATAACTATTACCCCGAGTGTGAATCCAACTCACAACTATTAAATATTATTCCAGATAATTAAATATACGATAAAATATCTGACGTATATAAAACAAATAACAAAAACCAATCCACATAGATCCTCTCTTTGATGAAGATGAGAGAACACGCTATCCTGAAAACCGTTCTGAGCTCGTGATTAATAAAATTTCGCAGCTACTTAATGAAGTTGTTACGTGGAAAATTGCATTATTGGAGCGTTTATAGTGCAATTTATAGTGTGTGTTAAGCATCAATATTGGAGTCAGATATCAGGGGGTTAAAATTAATTGTAATGATTAAAAAAAAATCAGCTTCACGCTGTATCCCGCACACAGCAGGGTAGGCAGAGGGAACCTAGTGTCTTAACACTCAAAAAGTGGGGGAATGGTGTGTCTTAACACACCATTCCCCCACTTTTTGAACGTAATCCATCTCCAAGTCTTAAAACGAAATTTAAGATGATGTAGGTAAATTCCGTATCCCTAGAATTTTTGTTGAATTCCGCCAATCACGCAATGCCTCCAGAATTCGGCGGAAGTCTGTTAGGTTCCCTCTGCCTCCCTATACTCAGGTTACAGTAAGAAATCCTTATCCCTGCTTTACCCATTATCTTTAAGAATTGTAAAAACATGCATTATCTACAGTACTTTTTCAAAATGTCGAAACATTTAAAAGCATTGCAAGCTTATCGTTTATCGCATTAATGTTTGAAGTTAGATAACAGGCTATGGTTTATTTAGCGTTAACACCGTAACACGTGCTCGTAGAAGTGATTCCCTATCATATAATGGGGGTTGTTATTGATCTGAGCTAATATTATCTTAGATTGTATTCGTTTTGGGGCCAGTGGTGGGTATACAGTGTGACTGTAAAGCGAGAGGTTGTGGATTCAATCCCCGTTCAGGGAAATATTTAATATTTTCATTTCTTCGCCACCACTCTGTTAAGTGTGCAATGCCTTCAGAATTCAACGGGAAGTGGAGAGCGGTGTGTCTTAACACTAGGCCTACTTATTGATATTTTCTAGTCTTGAACAGAAATGTTCGTCAAAACTATGTTTTTTAAATTTTGGGGGATTTCTTCGTGAGAAACAAAACGTTTGTTAAATTGAAATACTTAATATTATTTTAACTTTTCGTATGTAAGTTATTTATCGTTGCAACCTCAGTATATTTAGTTTCCTTGCGTGTTTGCTTATATCCGCCGTTTCGTGTAGAATTATTGCAATATTTGTACACGTGTGCTGTGATGCTTATGTAGCGTGCATCTTATTACAGTGTTTGAAAACGGGAATGCCTTTTATATGGGGTTAATTGTAAATTTATTTATTTTGTATCTGAATTTACATTTGACTTTCTCCAGATGAACAGCATTCAGGATTTACTTTTATTTACTATCTTTTTCATTTTCTTTACTGAAGACATGGAAGCGCCCATGCCTCCCTGTCCTTAGCTTGGTTTAAAGCCTTAATAATGGGGAGTCCAGTAATTGTTTTGACAGACCAGTCGTCAGACCTTCGTCAAGGTGATCGGCCTCTAAATCTTCTACAGTCTACTATATGACATACCAGAACCCAATAGCTATGTTTTGAATTCTAGACGTAGTAACAATTATAATTAGAATTTTGTTGCGAAAATTGCGGTGTTAGGTTTCGCTACAGATTTTTATATAGAGAAAAATACAAAGAGAGTGATATATTTGTCACTTGGCTCTTTCTTCGCAGTTAAAGTTGTTTTAAAGTTTTCTCTGCTCACCTCAGGTAGGACAAAAATATAAAAGAAATAAATAAATAATAATATCTATTTTCTTCACAATATTATGTAAATTATCAATGAACGTCTCTTTTCTATGTTTACATACTAAATAAAATACATATAAATAAATATAATATTCCTATCTGTAATTCTACATATTTGAAGTATATTTATTTATAGTAGAATTCAATCACTACGTCGTGCATAACGGAGGCACAAGTCACAATCTAGATGCATAATAACATCAAAGCAATTTACTTTCCATCATTGAATCGGCCGTTCGTTCCACTTAACTTTCATGTTTATTATTTTGCTATAGGAAATATTGACTGTTCTGTCTGTTGCTATACTAGTTATATGAAAATTCTTATAAGAATTGTTTCTTTTACTGTTGTTATGTTTTAAAATATTATTAATTCTATATAATGTTTAGACTTAATTGTAATAAATTATTATATAATTATTTAATTTTAAAAAAATCTGTCCTAGTGTAGAGTTATCCTAGGTACTAAAGTGGGCAGCGGAGTGTCTTAACACTAGATACCATCTGGCTACCTTGTCAAATGCGGGATACAGCGTGAAGCTGAAAGAAATAAAGAAATGTAAATGGTTTTTTTGCATAACATTTCTTATAAATGTGATATAAAAATGTTGAATAAAAAGAAAATTTCTATTATCTTTTTTCCCATTAAGAACTCAAGTAAATTTCATTGTAGGTACATTGTAATACTAAAATTTTATTATACAGGTATAGGACCCATCTACAAACAGTTTTGCCCCTATTATAATATATTTACTATAAAATAACTTTCATTTGCGAGTTTCGCTCAGGTGCACCGACGTTCTATATTCAACGTAAACGATAGCTATTGAAAAGTTATTGAAAATGGTATCCCATAAATACAAAATATAGTAATTTCTTGTTGAGAGAATTTTTGTTGGTAGAGTCTTGGTATAAAGTTAAATAAAAATAAGTAAAGTTATACTTTATATTGTTTATTTAATAGGTATACATAGGTACTTACTTGTAAATGTAACTTGTATGTGAAACTTAATATTAATTGTAATGATTATTAAATAATGAACTTAACGCCGCGCTGTGCCTCATTACCATAGTGAGGAATAAAATATTTAAATATTTAATTTTCTTGAGTGGAAATCGAACCCACAACCTGTCGCGTTTTCAGTCACTTCTGCACATGCACCATGACTGGCTTCTTTTTAATGTTTATTAGGAGTCTTTTTAAATAAAATTTAATAAATTCTACAAATTGCACCAAATATAATAAATCATAATAATAATTTTGCCTCCAAAATTCGGCGGAAAGTGGGGAACGGAGTGTATAAACATTAGGTTCCCTCTGCCTACCCTGCTGTGTGCGTGATACAACGTGAAGTTAATTTTTAATACAAAATATAATATTAGATATCAAATTGAAGTTAGTTATTTGACATTTTTTTATGAGATTGAATAAAATTAAAGTAAATAAACGTTTAAATAATTATACAATTAAATTTCCGTATGGACACGACAATCCTAGAGAGGTTGTGGTTTTACCTTTCAACAGCAAGTGACATTTAATTCCCAACTTATAATAAGATGAAGCTAATTAAAAATTGAATTATTTTAATTTTGTTCTAAATATTAAATTCACAAGTTATTTTCAAATTGTTTTTTAAGCTTCACATGCATATAACTCCCTGTTAGCAGGCAGAGGGAACATAGTGTTAAGGCACTCCGTTCCCCATTTAAAATTTTGTGTTTTTCACGTTTTTGCTTGGTAAGTGAAAAAATAAAAATATTAATAAATAATAATTCATTCCCACAAGTGGGCATCGAAGCCACAACCCCTGTGGGTTCCCATGTACCACGACGGACTTTATTTGAAAATAAATTATTAAGTTCGACTATAATTCTCTTCTCGTTTAAAAAGTATTATTTTATTGAATAATTATAAACATAGATAAGATAATAAGATAACTTTCTTTACAATAACACAAATAGATAAAATAAAATGAACAAATCGTTCCCACGATATGTCGTAACAAAACCGATTTCTCACATAAAAAACACATTAACGTTACTTCAAATTGCAATCTCTATTTACTTAAGGCTTTTAGACTCTAGTATTGTGTTTATTAAGAATATTTATAATTTCATTTATATTTTCTCCAAATATGTAATTATTGAAACAATATAAACAAAATTATAATAATTTTAAACGGCTGAATTTAACGCCGCGCTTTACCTCGACACCAAAGCTAAGAAAAGAAAATTTTAAAAAATCAGCTTCACGTTGTAGCCTGCACACAGCAGGATAGGCAGAGGGAAATTAGTGTTAAGACACTCGGTTCCCCACTTTCTGCTGAATTCTGGAGGAATTCGGAAAAATAAACGTAAATAAATATTTCACTTCCTCGAGTGGGGATCGAACCCACAACCGTCGCGTTACAGTCACACCCTTGTACCGCTAGGCCACGACCGCCTCAAGAAATAAAAATATTAAATATTTCATTACTTCGAGTGAGAATAGAATCCACACTCGTAGTTATTATTACAATTATTAATAGAAACATAACCCAGACGTTCTTGCCACAACCGACCGCTAGTATTAAGTACGTACTGCCGGGTGCCATTCGATATGTATATATTGATATACATACAGGTGTAATAAGGTATTAGTATTGTGAATGGCGGTCAGGAAGCCTTTGTAATACTGTAATTTAATACGAAAAATTACATTGGTTTGTATATTTGTTTGTAATTACTAATTTATTATTCTTATGTTGATATAGGTAGCCTTCTCAATGCTTATTAATAGATTTTTTACTATACTGTGACTATAGAGCAATATTATTACATTTTATTATATTATGGGAGTAGTTGAGGCCATTCGTGGCGGAAAACGAAGTGTCTGAACACTAGTTTCCCTCTGCCTACTCTGCTGTGTACGGACAGTGACGTTAAAAAAAGATGTAATAGATTGACATTTTTCACTTTAAGCATGTTTTTATTATTATAAAACAACGTTCAATATATATGATAATAATAAATAACAAACATATAACAGAAGATCAAAATTTAGCTATTCTTAATTTGCCACTAAAGAATAAACTTTATGGGAACGCATCGGTTAATATAGAACGAAAGATATTTTAAGAAAGTTAAAACTTCCGCGCATCAAAGCATTCTGATATGAAATTACAGCGGCCGCGGCGCGTGTGCTGTTTCATAGTTAACGACGATTATTGAGAATGAAGTTTCTAGTGAATGATATCTCTCTCTGTATTTTAGACCAGAAGTTTTTTTTAAAGTATAAATAAATATAAACTTTCATCGGAAGCGGAATAGAACCCACGATCAACTGGTTCACGAACGTTTCAACTGCACCGTGATGAGTTGAGAACACATTATTTTAAGTATTATTTTGGCTTTAACGAAGTGAACGCGCCGTCTTTTATGCTATCAATAAAGTAGTTCATTAAGTTTATTACAATATTTATGTGTATAATATATTCATTGTGATTCCTAGTGTTGAAATTATAAGTAAATGGGATTAAATATTTTTTTTTACTTCACACTATATGCCGCAGATAGCAGGATAGGCAGGTTAGGGTTAAGACACTCCGTTCCCCAAATTCCACTGATTCTGGAAGTTTATGTGTTAAGTGGCGGAACTCTATGCTGCGCTTTGCTTCGGTACTGGAATGAAGAAATGAAAATAGTAAATAATTCGTTGCTTTGGGAATCGAACCCACAACCCGTCGCAATTACAGTCTGGCCAGGACTGGTCTCAAATGAATATTAATAAACTTAACATCTAAATCGATAACGACTTAAGTAATATTGAAATTTCTTTCATCAATGGAAGGTTACGGTGTTCGATTTCAGCGGTTTCATAGAAGTAAACATTCAGTTGCCTGACGTTAAATTAATTAGATCAAAGTGAAAATGCCTTACATTTTCCCTAGTACTTGTTTCGAGTCGCTGTCAACGCTTCGACTAATGCTTCCGTCGGTTTTCAATACACAACTTTTGATGGTGTTTATAGTCTACGAATTTATGGGGTTTACTACTTTATTGATAGCGTAAAAGAGGTCGCGTTCACCTAAAACCTAAAACAAGAGAAGCATTTCTTTTGTTTTAAATTAAAAATTAAATTAAATCAGCTATATGCTGTTTCCTGCACACATCAGCCAGGCAGAGGGAACCTAGTGTTAAGACACTTCGTTCCCCATTTTCCGCTGAATTCTGAAAATATAAATTTAATTTCCTCGATTAGAAATCGAACTCACAACCAGTCGCATGTACCACCCACTCGTGCCCTACGCCATGACTGGCCTCAATCTCAATTTATATTTTCTCACCAATAAAATTAAATATCAAAATTCAATTTTCTTGTAACCTCAATTCTACAATGGGTTCCCAAAAGGTAAATAAGTATAAACGATTTGCGCGATACAGTTACCACAATAGTGGGGTCTCACGGTGTTGGGTCATCGAACTGCTCATGTCACGCTGGCTTGAGCCAACCGTATATAAAATTAACTATTTCCTCATCCACCACCATCACACCAACATACAAACAGATTCAAGATTTCTATATATAGAATTAATCTTTGATCTCGATATTTATATCATTTCTAATTGGTAAACTTTAATGCTCAAAGTGATGTCGTCTGGAGTAGAGGCAAAACGCAGCGTTAAGTTTCGGCATCCAACACGCAATGCCTTTGGTATTTGGCAGAGTACAGGTTGAAGCGGAAAAATATTTAATATAAATTATTTAGATATAAGGCTATATAACAACCATTTTTACATATAAAATTTTCTTTCCAGGTTTCACGAACCGAGAACCGTCGTTCGGTATCAGTAGGAGCGACCACTGGTAGCGTTGGTGAGAGGCACTCGTATGCTGAGGGCAGAGTGCCTGCTCCTCACGGCCTCCCGCCCTCGCCGGGGGCAGCGGCCGCGCAAAGACGGGTCGCAGCAGCCTGTCAAGCTAGCAGGATACTCCTGGAAGAGACTCTAGCTAAGCCAGGTAAAGAGAATATATGAGATTTGCTTAGTTAGCCTTTGTTAACCTGTGTAAGGCTGCAATTTGGTAATCAAAGAGGGTTTGCGTTTTAGAAGAAAATTGGGATTGCGTTGTTGATAATGGTAGTGGATAGGTATGCTTAGTTGGTTACAATAACGATGGTAAAATATGAATTTCTTAGGTTACGTTAGGTATTATAAAATACACACTCTGGTAACGAGGCAAAGCGTGGCGTTGAGTTCCGCTACTCAACAAGCAATGCTCCTTAATACGGATCCTGCGAAAACGGAGTGTCTTAACACAAAATTATCTGCTTACCATGCTATGAAGCAACGTCAAGCTAAAAGAAATAGTTATAGTCTAAGTACCTAAGTAAGTTTTAGTACTATCTAACTCTATCAATTCTTAGGTCTACATCACCTACCCATATCTCCATAAATTTCGTTAATTAACATCTTTTTTCATCTTTCTCTTTCTTGGAGAGGCCTATGTCCAGCAATGGACGAGGACAGGCTGATGATGATGATGAACATCTTTTAACTATTTAATAATGATAGCTCAATAAATATAAAAGCAGTAAACGTCACGATATCAAATAAGTATTTTATATTTCAACCGTGTTC
>JAEBDU010002734.1:0-23203 GCA_016802625.1 Heliconius numata | reverse complement strand
CCGACTGCCTCGCCGACGACACCTTACTATACATCCATTGATGGTTTGCAAAGAAAGATATAAAGAACGTCTGGTACAAAACCTTCAATAAGCATAACGTAATTTTATGTCACGATTGCTTTCTACGTGGGAATGATGAGACACGTATCAGTCATTTCCTTTCAAGCCAACTTTAGTTAATAGTTTAATAATATGGCGTTCAGTTGATCATTTTGAACACGTATTTGTTTGTCTTTTATGGAAAACCCAGTTAGAAGTAACTGTTACGGTTAAGGGTCTACTTTAGTGATTGTAAATATTACGCTGTTGGTGTGAGAACAATGGTGAATTAAGATGGTTATTCATATTTCACAAGTTAACTGTATATTACATAAGTTGAGTAACAAGAAGTCTTCTTATTATAGTTGTTATGTTGAGAAAATTTAACGGTCACATAATAAAATATATGAAATTCCATTTAAAAAGTCCTACTAAGCGTAGTAACTTTCAAAACAATCGGATACTTGAAATCACTTAAAATGTTAGTTAGAGTCGTGTAAAAACCCATAGAACTTTCTGAAAACGCGACAAGCCCGAACATGTTAATAAAGTCAGCATACAAGTTCACAAGAAAATAGGGTAAAAAATTGGGGTAGCCACCCTAAACATCGGGCACTTACTATTTGACTGATCTCTGTGATAGGCGAAATTGTTTTATCGGAGCCTTGCGGGAGCGACGAGGCGCTGGGGGTCGGGGAGACCCCTGGCGACGTCGGCTGGACATTGATGACACTCTCCTTGGACGTCCTGTTAGGAGACAGCCGAGCCGGAAAGCTGAGCGTCTTCGTCCACTGAGATAAGCTTCGCACCATCGTGCAACACTCACTAACACTTGTTTAACTCGCGCAATACGTGCGCACCGTGCGACGCTCGGCGGACGAATGGCGACGCTAAGTTGGCTAAGTAAACTGTAAAGTCGGTTCCACACTGTAGCTGTTACTCGCAGCTTTGGGAAGCTCCGCGATAATGTCAATACGGTCGTTTCTCCTTATAGGTTTAGGGCTCGCCGTGTGGATGCAACTTTATTGGTCAGCGATGAAACTGGTATGGGATTGGATGCAATCTTTTGTTTATAACTTATTTTGTTAAATTGAGACAGATTTGTTTTTATCGTTTTGTATTTTGCTGTAGAAATTGTGATTAATAATTACAAAAACCTTTTAGTATGCTTTATATTTGTTTTAAAACTTTTCTTTTTTTATTACATTACATTTTCCTTTGTTATAAATAAAAAATAGATCAAAAAAAATTCTTCTCGTTTATGAAAATTTCGATCCAACGCCAGTTTTAGTATTAATCTTTGCAAAAAACTTCTATATCCTGTACATTTCTACAATTATTATTACTTTTCCGTTCAAAACTCATTATTCATTGAATTCAACCAAGAATTGGTTACGGTAAGTATACGAATGCAAAAAATAACTGCACGTGGCAATCCGAAATAGGGTGGCACCCTTTAATTAAATGGATGTAAGCGAAATGGGGGAGCCATATCACACAGAACAGTAGCTCAGTACTAGTGTACGTCATTATCAGCTGGGAATAAAATGTTTAAATATCGAAGTAAATTTCTATATAATGGAAATGTATTATTTTGTTTCAACTTAAAACGTGAAGAACTTCCTGCATATAGCAGGGAAGGCAGAAATAATTTTTCAATTCAATTCAATTTTCGAGACATTGCATGTTTTTGTCAGTTTTACAGTATTATTATGAAAAAATATATATTTAAATCATATTATTTAGCTGGTTTTTCCTAACTTGATTACAAACGTTACATTTCCTTTCATCACTTTGTTTAAAGTTATCATACAAATAATATTTACAGTTTGAATAAATATTATTCACCATAAAAATTATAAAAGCCATTAATAAAAAGCACATTTCGAAACAGGTTTGAGTTCGGGCGATGCTTAGGTTTTAGTTCACAGTATCAACATGTCTGTGCATGTCTTGTAACTTATATAACGTATTGTTTCTGAACCTATAAGAATATTCCGTTTGAACTTCTTTGTATATGATATGTATTGTTTTATATATATATATATATATATATATATATATATATCTATTATATATTTTTAGTTTCATATTGTATCATAAAGCAGGGTAAGCAGAGGTACCCTAGAGTTAAGACCTTAGACTACTTTCCCCACTTTCAGCCCAGCTTTCAAGACATTGACTGTTGATTGACGGAATTCTACATCGCGCTTTGTGCTGCTACCGGAAGAAGGAAATGAAAAAAATAATTTTCCCGAGTTGAAATCAAATCCGCTGTTGCGATTCGACCGCCTCTATTATAATGATGAATATTGTGCACCCAGGCTAAAGTAAAAATAATAATATGAACGAACCTTCGAATAGAAATTCAACCCACGACGAGTGGAAATCGGTTTTTTCAACCATTGAGGCAACACCAAGATGGTGTCAAATATACTATGTATATAGAAATATATAAATATATAATACTATGTATATAGAAAATAAAATAAATATCTTCTCTTCTCCTTTATTATTCTCCTCTATCCTGCATTATGCAAAGTTGCAACAAGACGCGTCGCTAGCAACAGTGTACCTACTTCCCGCACGTGCGAGTGCAGCTGCCTGAGCCCTGAACCGATCGCCCACTGCGTATGGGCTTGTGCGGCCATGTGAAGGTATTGAGACATTTTGTGCGATATTTAACGCTTTTTTTTTATATTTCTTAAATTTTATTTAAAGTTTTATAAGTTAGGAAGCAGTATTTGTTTCTGTAACTGACGTATGATAAAGAGGCTAAAAGATATTTTACAGAAAAATATTTTCTCCGAGAATTATAGGTATTTATCATTAATAAAATAAAATTCAAAGGGAAAAGTTATAGAAATGGTACCCTGACAATAAATCAACAGTCATGAATGCTTTAAAAAGTTTAACAAAGCACTGAAATTTACATCTGTACCTCACTCAAGCCTCAATTAATTGTATAAGAGGTCCTCGTAGCGCAGTGGCGGTCTGACTGCATGCACGATGGTTGTGGATTCGATCGCTACTCGGGGTTATCCATTTCACATTATAATATCTCGAAAATTGGACAAAATATGGGGAACGGAGTGCCTCTCACTACCCTGCTATAACAAAATAATAATAAACATAAACAAACTTATAAACCACTCGTATCAACAGCAGAAGATATAAAAAATCGAACTATCCTTACATCCTGTCATTAATATAAAGGGGTCATTATGTTCAATGAGAACTACAACGGAACACTTATCAGTAAAACCCCTTGTTTCTGTACGAGAGCCATTGTACAAAACTAAAGTTTAGAGCAACCCCCATTAATATTGTATAGGGGTTAAAGAATGATGGATAGTCAATTTTTGAGGGTACAAACTAATTAAACGACATAATGAACAACTATGATGAACGAAAGTCACAAGTTCGATTCGATTCTTTGCGCTGTTTAGAGTCACATTTAAACAATAGACATAGCTATGTATTTGCAAATAGTAAAATAATGTAATAGACATGAATTCAGTAGATTTAAGAGAAATTATCTCACCAAAGACTTTAAAATAATAGATATATAGAAACCACCGTATCACTAGATTAATTAGTTATCTTAAATTACCCCTCATGATGTAGGGTATACATATACATAAAGCTTAATAATTCTAACAAATTAATTAAAGTATGCGGGTGAGAAGCGTATCTAATAACAAATTGACCTCAGTATTAATGTTCATATAGGTATAGATAGGTACATATGTTTTTTGTCACCTGCCCACAAGCTGCTGGTGTTTTGCCAAATTAATCTACATTCCAAGTTAAATAATGCGACATACATACCTACATACTTAAAATGTAAGTACACATTTTCAACATAAAAAATTTGAATCCATATTCTTGATATTATTCATATATTAAGAATTTAATTTACTCCGTAAACATCGTCGTTGCGGAATGAAACAGTATTAGACATCGTAAGTTAGGAACTCGATACCAATTCGGGGAAATGTATTTTCATTCAAATGTTATTTTTTACTCGATTAGCACTGGAACTAGAACTAGAAAGAAGTCGCGGCGTTGAACACCACCATTCAACATAGAAAGTATTGCCTCGAAAACAGAGTGTCTTAACTCTAAGTTCCTTCTTCCTATACTATTTTATGCGGGAAATAATATTTGCAACTAAATATTTTTAATTACTTTTCTAATGAACATTAAGAATCAAATAAGTAAATATAGATTGAGTTATTTTAAACCAAAAATGTATATTACATCACCTAACGTAACTTTTTACTTGAGACGTAAAAACTTTTAAAAACAATAATCTTAGTATGTAGAGTAAAAGTTTAAGACCTTGTAAATGTCAGCGTGATGGATCTTCAGCATGTCTCGTTTTACGTCAACCACATGTTCATTTGTAAAATTTTAAGTATAATATTTTATTTGAGGCCAGTGGTGGCGTAGGAGCAGGCACAAGCGTGTGACTGTAAGAATGACAGGTTGTGGGTTCGATTTCTCGTGTTTTCGCTTTGGTAATGAGGCAAAGCGAGGCATCGTGTCGCACCAGTCAACAGGTAATGGCTTCCAGAATTCGGTGGAAAAATATTTCTTCAAGTACCTTTACATAACGCGTGAATAGTGTGGTTTTATGGTAATATATATAAATTATATATTTTGGTTAAATCCAATAACTCTAACAATTTAATCAAATTAATGAACCAATATACACATACTCAAAATTTCTCAAGACTAACCAAGCTTTACGTATTATCCACAAATTTACACTAACAATAGCCACCCTACACCCAACGCCGTAATATCGGGAGGGTGCTATTATTTAAAACTCTCTAAATACGTGTATGAAATTAGTCGCCCGTCAATCTGTTCGCATTATTTTAGTACATCATAAATTATATTGTGACAAGGTAGAAAGAACATGGAACGAGCGGAATGAAAATGGCGTGGCGGGTGATATTGGTAAGTAAACAAGTTTTGAAGTTGTGGCGCGTATAGGACAGCGTCTAACTGTAAACGTGAAGGCTGTGGGTTCGATTCCCACTGGGGAAATTCCAGGTTCCTTTTGCTTACACTGCTATGTGGGAAAAAGCGTGAAGTTGTTTTTATTTAGCGTTTCGTGTCCAAAGGGTAAAATAGGAGTTATTTTTATTACTGAGGCTCCGCTGTCTATAGGTCTGTCATTAGGCTTTATCTCACGAACAATAATAGTTAGACAGTTGAAATTTTCACAGATGATGTATTTCTGTTGCCGCTATAACAATAAATATTAAAAAATATATAGATAATGTACGGAACCCTTCGTGCGCGAGTCCTATTCACACTTGGCCGGATTTTTAACTATCTTGAAAGTGTCATAAAGAATCATAAAGTGTAATAAAATTTATGTAGGTTGTTATAATATGAGGAAATTAAAAAAGCTTTTAGTTCAACTAAGCTTTTTTTAGTTTTTGTTTATGTTTCTTTTAAAGCTAATTAACAATAAATATAATAAAGGTAATTTCTTTGCCTACTTTGAAAGATGCAAGTAAATCTTGAAAATAAAAAAATAAACAAAATTTGTTAGCTTCATGCTATATCCCGTTTACAACAGGGAAGGTTGAAGGAACCTAGTATTAAGATATTCTTTTCCCCATTTTCCGTCCATCTTTCTGGACATTGTATTAATTTCAAAACTCAACATCCCTTTAGTCTCATCAGTGCAGGTAAATGTAAATAATTAATAGCCGCGAGTAGGAACGGAACTCTCAACCATCGCTTTTACAGTCAGAACCTACCACTGTGCCATAACAGCTTCTGCAAATAAACTTAATAATTTTCTTGTTACAAACCCTCATTAGCTATCCCTAACCCTAATAAGTTAATTTTCAATGAACATTAGAAGGTAAACATATTAGATACGAACAAACAGTAATTTATAAATGAGTTATTTAATGAGTAGCGGATACTCGTGGCTACCGGTATTCCCACACTATTTTTCCCAAAAATTGTACTCCTAACTAACATATAAATTAGTTTATTTATCGGTAATTTTGTATCGGCTTTTGTAATGTTTGTACAAATCTATTTATTGTTTTAGCAATCCACTGTACCCCGCATTTAGGTAACCTAGTGTTAGGACACTCAACTTCCCACTTTCCGACGAATTCTGGAAGCACTATGTGTTGATTGGCGGAACTCAACGCCGCGTTTTACCTCGATACCAGAGCAAAGAAATGAAAATATACATTTAAATAAATATTTAATTTCTTCGAGTGGGGATTGAACCCACATATTATAATCACACTACCACCACTACAATTGATACAAAATAAATAACTAAACAAATTTTGATATACCCATACTTAAAAACAAAACATATCTAAAGACAATCAATCGAAATGATATTCGTTAACTACGCATTCGTTCTTTTAATTATTTCCGTAAATATGAAATTTAATTATCGCATAAATATAAAATTGCTTCCTATTGTGTTATTGAAAGTTGGCGTGCGAAGGAAACACTTCACCCTGTGAGGTCGTTTCGTTGTAGAAAAAAATACACTAGGGGTTAAATGAAACACGATTGGTTTAAATAGATTTTTGTAATTATTTTTTGTTATCGTAGAAACAAAATTAAAACTTAGTTGATGAATTTATGATCTAGGCGGCTAGTCCCTTTATCGAGAGAGCTATATGACATCACGTTAGTTGAAATTTAACCATGCGGGCGAAACCGCTACCAAAAGCTAGTCTTAAGTATAAATTAAGAGTTCCTAGGCATAAATCATAAAATAATTACAAAAAGTTTTAGCTTAAACAAATTTCAACCTACATTTTAGACGCGGCCGTCCCAATTTCTACAACTAGGCCACACCCCGCCACATGGTAACTCCATGCCAGTATTTAAACAAAGACTCCGGCAAGACCGCTTCGCCATATGACACACACATACAGTAAGAAAAAATTAAAAATACCCGACTGACCCGCCCCATGTGGCATCTTAAAGGGATTTTAGCACATGTGAATAAATATATCGAGTTATGTGAAACCCTTAGCTTTTTTAAGTGCTATTGTTCTTTTTTAATGACCATTTGGCCAAGATGTTGGGGAGACCGCGTGAATTTAGTCCCAATGAAATATAAGTGTCGTTGATATTTGACTGGGCGAACGTGATTGTTATAGGTTCAAAACCAGTTCTTTTCAGTGTGCCGCAATTAAATGCTTTTTTTATGCTTCATTCTTTATTCCTAGTGGAGAAGAGCACGGAGTGCCAAACTTTACGATAATGCTAAATGTTTGTTTTTGTCAGCTACACGCTACATCCCTAGCCTAGTGTTAAAACTCTCCACTCCCAACTTTCCGTCGTATTCTGAGGGAAAATATTTAATTTTTTCGAGTGAAAATCGAACCCACAACATGTCGCGTTTACAGTTAGTTACACGCTTGTGGCGTTACACGTTTGAAAAACTAAGTGAAAAATAAGACATTTTAGTAATCAATGAAATGTTATAAGTATAATTCATTCAAATCTAATAATGGCATAGCATTATTATATAATACACGTATAAATTATAAAAAAGTCGTGTCCACGCGCACGCATTTACTGGGGAATGTCGGACTCCGGGTTGACCTCTTTGGTTAATAAGTTTTATTGTCTTATAATAATTGTGGACGCGGTCACGTCGCGTGTACCTATACGTGATTGGTTCTTTTAATTTTTTATATAAGAGATATAGGAAATTTCTAATCCGCATAACATGATAAAAGATCTTCAGTAGATTCCTATAGAGTGACACTAGCGAGAATTATGACTCAAAATTCGTGGCTCCAAATCAGAGTCTTGGGTTCTCTCTTACTAAAATAAAAAAATACCTACAACCATCTCTTAAACAATGACATTCTAAATAATTGCTCGATAATGAAATCCACATAAACCATAATCATCCTCGTCCACAATGCCCCATTTAGAGGTCATTTTGTATGTGAAAGTTTAAAAGCCGGTGCCCGGTGCCCGGTAGCCCATCCGTCCGCATCTAAACACACATTAGGCTTATCACAAATTACAGTTCCCAAACTGGCTGTCAAACGTAAGTGACAGACGTAATAAATGTGTCATGGAATTTATATGTTTTTTTTTCACGCACCATCAACGTCACATATCCATGATTTAAGAGTGCTCTGCCCTTTCTTTGTTTCATTTTCAAATTAGAAATGGTTGATTTTAAAAATAAAAATCGATGATTGGATTTAAAAGTGAGTAACAAATCGTTGTAACGGGTGATAATGCGCCTGTTTGGAGTTAGTAAAAGTTTATGTGCGTTGCTTTTGTCTACTGCCACTAAAACAAGAGATAAACGTAAATAAGTGCGGGTATTCACATTAATTTGGTGGATACGGTTGTAAGTAGATTTATTCTTGTTTCTGGGGTAAGTTTGTATTCGAATATATTTTATTTAGTATATTGTTCCCAATCTACTATTCTGTAATAGTCAAAATAGAAAATAATATTTATAGTCAAATTCTTAAAACTTCAGAACGTACCCTATTTATTAGACATTATTGAATACTTCACGGAAACTGTATAAAGGAGTCTATTACTGATTGATCTATAAATTTATTAAAACAAAAACTGTCGATATGGTCAAAATTACATTAAATATAAATTTTTAAAATCGACTTCTGGCATTTATTGGAGCCAAAAATATAATTAGTGTTAGTTTTGTTTATCTGTCAGTTATTTACTAGCTACTAGATAGATTACGATAACACTTTACTTAATTTCTAGTGAAAACAATATATTTAAACCGCATCAAATTAGTACTAACAGAAAAAATCCACAAAATCCAACCATGTCATTACTACAAAAACCTCTGAAAACAAAATGACAGATGTTATATACTTTTACTGAACACCGTACCCTCACTGCCTCCATGTAACACCAATTACAACGCTGACAATATGGCTAGAAGCATTAGGGGGCTTAATTTTACTAATTCATTTGACAGACGCGTCGTTAGAATAAACCACACCTACGGTTAGAGCCACCACACCTATTCTTTAGGAGTTTAGAACACTGTATTTTAATATAAATTTTGGTTAATAAACTATGGTTATAGGTTCGAATTCTAGTTGAGAAATGTTTATACTCAGGTTTGATATACTTACTCGTAAGTTAATCGCTTCTGTCAGCCTAGGCTTAGAACATTGGAGGAAAAATTAGAAAACACTGTAATTTTTTTTCTTCACGTTGAATACTGCGCATAGCAGGGTCTTCCTCGGAAGGAATGTATGAAGAGTTTAGTGACAGTGGACGAGAGAAGAAAGAGATCTGCATGCAGAGACAGCAAAAGATAAATCATGACGCAAAATAAAAAAAAATCATGAATGTATAATACATACTTACTTAAGTTATAAACTTAGGTCAAACAAAAGACAATCTTGTATTATCAATAACAATACATTCAATAACCTAAAGTATGCAACATCCGGTAACAGAGCGCTATTATCAATTTATCAACGCCCGTACAGCCGTACACGCAATTAAGACATTCCAGTCCCTTGCATCCCCTACGTGTAAATATTTCAACGGAAACAGAATTTTTAATACTTTTCCAATAACCTCGTTTGTATTCGAAATAATATATGATTTTTTAAAAAATATTCTTAACATAAAACTTATTTTTTTTTACTGCGAATACGTATAGAGATGGTATCGTAGCCTAATGGGACAGCATCATACTGTATACGCAACAGTTTTGGACTAGGATTCGATTCCCACTCGGGTTAATGAATTATTGTCATTGTCTGCTCTAGTAAGAAAAAATGTTCTGTTGAGAAATTAGTTTTTAACTTACAGTTGACTTTTTGTTGTTTCTACATGTGCCATACTTAAAATTCCAAACATATATATAAATAAATTGAACTACATATAGAATATTCAATATAAAAATGAATATACTATATATAATATAAGAACTATTTGATATAAGAACTACAATACAATGGAAGGGTCAGCTGTGTTTAGTTACAAAAAAAAACGACAGATGTGCCATATTGTTAACAATACAAAATGTGAGGGAATGGTTGACTTGTAACATTGCTAAATTGACATTAAATAAATTGTTATTCGACCATTGAATTCCTTTATTAAGTTTGAATACGATTTTTTAATATATTTTTCATGTGTTTATAGCTGTATATCGTAAGTTACATTATATAATACTAGATATCGCCCGCAACTTCGTTTGACTCAGTTCAGCTGTACAAGAGCGAAGAAATGAAAAAAGATCTTTCTTTACTCATAGTGGGAATTGAATCCGCACCAGGACTATCTCATTTTCCTCAATTCCATAATCTCCAAATAAAACCATATTCAACATCTCTTTCTCGTTTTGTATTCAAACGACCACAAGATTTAAAAGACTTCAATATAACACACGTCACTCGCGTCAACAAGGAAATTAGTGAAGGTATTTTATCGCTACCTAATCTGTGGTCCAATTAGGGGTATTTATAGGGCAGGGCCGGGCAGGGCCGGGGTGGTCCCGCAACACTGGGGTCTGGAGTCTGAACTATTATTTGTTGTCCGACCTTCGTCAATTAAAATATGTCAGTTACTGGGTTTTGTCGCGTTCGTTTTGGCTTGTTGATGTTGGTGATTTAGATACTTACTGGGTAACTTATACTTTGTAAGTGTTTTTTCGTCCAATTTTCGGGAAAAAAGTGAATGTCTTTTTAAATCTTACATATTTATTGAAATGCTTGACGATGTAATTACTATGGTACGGATTTCCTATTTTATTCATTCACCTGAATGAGAATCGAACCGACGACCGTTTAGTCTAAAGCTACGTCACTTTGCCACGACAACCTCTATCTATAATAATGTAATTCGTAATGCCTTATAAAATAATTTTATTTTAATATAATTTGTTTATTTCTAACATTTAGTTAATAAAAAATAGCAAAGTACTTTTACATAGCAATACTTTTAAAGAAAACATCATATCAGATTCTCTATAGTCTTAATACCCTCAATATTTATAAACTTTATCATAGAATACCATATGCAATGACAGCAACGGAACTACAGAATACCATAACGCCCTCACATTCCAACCGTTACCGTGACCGCTCCGTTGTCAAACACATTACTCTTCTTTTTACAGTTTTGCTTAATAAATTGTATCAATATAGATGTAAAGAATATATTTTTTACTTTTTGGGGAAAAGAGCCTTTCCTTCCACTCTCTGGCAAAGCACAACGTAGAGTTCCGCCATTCAACTGACAGTGCCACCAGAAATCGGCGGAAAGTGGCGAACGAATGTGTCTTAATGGTAACGGAGTATCTTAACACTAAGTTCCCATGCTACTCCTACCTACCCTGTTATGTGCGCGATACAGCGTGGAGCTAAATAATAATAGTCATTAATCCTAGCTTCTAAGATAAACTATGTATTTTATTTTCAATTTAAACGTAAACAATATATCAGAAAAACATAATCTGAGTCATTAACAAATTATATAATATTTTAATACTAAAGAAATGCACAAAAAATATGTAAAACTATCATTCTCACAAACTACAACAAAAGACGACCACTTAGCTAATTAGGGAATTGAATTTGTAAATTATGAGAAAACTACAATAACAAGTACCTAATCCCAATGAGGCCCCTTTTGGAACCTGTCTTGATTTGACGATTCAAGTTCAGTTGAAGGCTACAATTAGGGTAAAACCGGGATAGATGCCCTACTTTTTGAAATATCCACCTAATTAGATCCTTTGTGATGAATTACTTATATATTTTTTTAACAAATCAAATATAGATTTTGCAAAAAATAGCTTTTCGTGAAACACTAATTTTGAGGATAGATGCCTACCTATATGGATAGTTGCCCCACTATGAAAATGCAGGGGAGGATAGATGCCTGCAGAGTAAGGTAGGTGCACTTTATACCGATTAAATGAAAAAACCAAACCAATTGTTAAATAATTCTAATTTTAAAACAGCAATTTTGTTTCCAACAAACATGATTATAATAATGAAAAGTATATAGTGTTTTTTAAAATCTTATAATTGCTATTAAATTGTAATATCACAAAAATAGGTAACCATTATTAAAATTTTAAAACATTTGTGTAACTAAAATATAAATTCTTAAGTTTCAACATCCATTATCAAATTTTTTAAGTTAAATTTTACAACAAAATTACAATTCTTAATATTTTTTGTTGTAAAACACTAATATTATAAATTAAAATATTATAATATCATAAATACTAACATCCACATTGCACAATTATACATTTTTATATTAAAAATAACAAAATATAATTTTTAGTTATCTATTCTAATCATCTATTCTAATTCTATAATTATCTCAAATAATAATTATTCGTTATTACAATTTAATTAAAATTAGCCAGATAGGGTTTTTATTTTTCCACATCTTGCGCAATAATTTCTGAAAAGTGTACAGGTTTCATGTAGCCAGTTCTGACACATTACACATTAAATCCAGTCGGATTGCGACTTCGTATTTTTATAGTTTTCGAAACATTCTAAGCATTCTAATGAAACAGTCTAACTTAGTTTTCAATTGTTTTTGCTTTCTCTCAGCCATATCTTTCTTGTGTTTAAAAAATGCTAATTTAATAAATACTTTAAAAATATATACCTAACTCCATATACTGAGTATAAAGGGATAGATGCCCCTAAGGGCACCTATACCTCGAAAAATCAGGGCAACTATCCTTTGTGATAGGGATAGATGCCAAGAATTTTTTTTAGTAAATTATAAACAAAATAGAATCTATAAGCACCTAGATACAGTCTTAATGAACCAGGACATCGACGTAATAAAAAATATAGCGTAATTGATTACAAATTATATAGTTATACAACGCAAAATATTAACCTTTAAATCTTTGACGCGTTCACGAATTTCGCCGCGGAGATATTTACTCAAATGTGCTAAACGCGTCCTTATTGCACGAATGTCCGTGAATAACTTTGGTGCGGGAAGACTGTGGCTCCTGCTTGTACAATTATTTTTTTGTCGCGAGTTCGGGAAGTTAGGTATTTTGAAAATGGGGCATCTATCCCACTGCGGCATCTATCCTGGTTTTACTCTATATTTTCATAATAAATTTTTCCTTACCTAGTTAAATTAAATATACAGCTACGAATTCTGGAGGCATTATGTGTTGAGTATCAGAACTCAATGCCGCGCTTTGCCTCGACACCAGAGCGAAGGAATGAAAATATAAATGTAAATAAATATTTCATTCCCTTGAGTCGGGATTGAACCCATAACCGTCGCGTTACAGTCACACCCATGTGCCGTAAAAAATATTTCTTATAAACAAAGAAAATCTCCATTTTTATTTCTAGTATCTATCAACCGAAGGTCTCGTCATCAACAACCGGTAGGAATAAAATTGTCCGTTACCAGAACAGGTTGGAAACATCTAACCGTCACACCCATTATGTGACTCAAAAATTAATAGTAACTTTAAAACCATAACGGGCCGTTATGGTTTTAAAGTTGGGATCATAAAATCCTAAAATCCTAAAAATGGCCTATCATAAAATGATGCATGTACCTTCAAAATCAACTTAGAGAAATCAAAGGTCGTGAGATAGTGGGATCCTTTATTTCCCGTCTCTCGTAAAAACGTGGCGTTGAGTTACGCCAACGGTATGGGCGGTCAAAATTCAATTCCAAGAATTTAGCGAGAAATGAGAAGAGTAACATTGGGATTGGAGTTTTTTAACATTAAGTTCCCAGACTCCCAAGTGTTTTGACATTAAGTTTTCTATGCCCAACTTGTTGCTAAAAGCATCGAAATATGTCTTTACCTATCTTTTTCACAGAATGTAGAAAAGTAATAATATTTTTTTCATCTTGATGACATGAAGAAACAGACAAAATAAAAGTCTATTTCAATTTCATATACATAAATAACCTTAGTGTGTGAATAACTTTTTTAAAAATAATAAAACCACTAATTGAATTGTTTTATAATAACGATAATAAAACAATTTAGATAATTAATTGAATAATAGGTCGCGGCTATAGTTATTAAATTTGGCATTGCAAAAATATTTAAAAAGGCTTTTGTTATTAACTCTGCTTTTAGTGTTTATGTGTATTTAGTATTCTGAATACCGCGGGTTCAGTGGGATACTTATGTAGGTACATGGAAAAATCGATTTAATTGATATGATAAATTTCTTTATTTTCTCGTGATATGGTGCCTTTTTCGATATATGGGCAAGCCAAACACGAAGAATCATAACACATTCAATTCAAATCATTACTTCCTGGAAAAAAAGAGTGATTCATCACCAGGTTTTCCCTATTTAAAAAACAATTGCGACAAATATGTACATAAAGTCCGTCGAGGAGGAAGGAGGAGGAGGAGGCTGTCGTGCCGCAGAGGCACAAGTTCTGTAAACGCGTCCTGCACTGGAGGAATGAAATATTGAATATTTTCATTTCTTCGCTCTGGTGGTAAAGAGTGGCGTTGAGTTCCACCACTCAACGCGCAATGCCTCCAGAATTCGACGGAAAGTGAGGAACGGACGTGTTTTAACACTAAGTTACCAGATTCCCTCTGCCTACCATCCTAGGTGCAGGATACATCGTGAAGATAAAAAAACTGTACCTAAAGGCTAACAAAATTAATATTAGACATACATACATATATTCACGACAATATAATTGATAAATGACTTAATTAACAGGTATACCAACATAAATTCTAACGTATTTATATAAAAAAAATTTGAATAACAAGGTCGTTTCAACGGTTCAATATCAGTATCAAAACAAGGCCTACGATTACTCATAAAGACGTTACCATTTTATATATACATATATTGACAAATTGAGAATTCTTCCCTACCTATACTATAAAACATTTTTTGTGACTCAATAACTTGAATAACGGAACTACAATTTAAGTTATGCCTCTCAACACTGAATGTCTATAAAATTGGGTGGTGCGTGTTAACGAAGTGTCTAAAATAATCATGCTGTATCCAGCATATAGGAGAATAGGCACAATAAACCTAGTGCTTAAACACTCTGCTCTTTCCCAATTTTCGAGATAAAGCGTATTGAATGGAAGCTCAACGTCGGGCTTCATTAGTAGACTGAGGAAAATGATTCATTTTGTTGAGTGTGAATCGAACCTACAACCTTCGCGTTTACAGTCAAACCTAGTGCGGCAACGCTACATTTTATACATTTTATCTATCTATTTACTATTATGATTTATGTCTGTACGTATTTAATTTCTAAATTTATTAATAAAACGATTCCCATACAGACTATCTCAAAGTCACGCAGGTCGCTGGTAAAAAGAATTTCAACTTGTCATAGCGGTGTCTTTATGAGTCATACATACTTACATACATACGTCGAAGTCCGATGAGAGTGCAAACAAAACGAGATTCTAATATTACATCTATCTTTTATATTTGGCTATCTTTTGTCATCTATTTGTATTCCTGAATTCCGTTGACTATCTTCCGTTGACAAAATACAGACGAAACTACTTAGGGAGCGTAAGGGAGTACTAGAGGATTTCTTGTATTTTCTTTGGAAACGAGGTAAGTTATTATATTAATTATATTAATTAAATATTATGTTTTTATCATATTAGTAGTATACAGATAATTTAAATTTTATTAAGAAAAAATATACAAAAAGAGAAAACAAATGGAAATATGAATGACTAGTCACTTTATGGCAGTAGTTCTGTTTGTCATGATCGTCATACAAAAATTAAGCAAACGGGCTCTTGGATTTGATAAAAATTCGTTTAGGTGAAAGTATAATAGAGAGAGAATGACGACAATATAATATTAAGGATTTGCATACCCAATTACACAATTGAGAGTCTTTTATATTTATATTGTAAGTAATAATGATTCAAATAAATAATATTAAATTATAGTAATCATATTAAAAAAAAATAGAATACTCTCCGCTACTATATGCGGAATAAGCTAAAAACATCTTTCAAATAATACCTAATTTTCCAAAATTTATACATACTACAGACAAATCCGAATATATCACTTAGCTTGTTAACAAGTATCTAAGTAATGTATATAATCATACAATCATAAACCCTAAAGTTTGTTTGTTTGTCATCAAATTTCCTCAAAGGAGCGCCTTCAATATCAATGTTGATTGTGTACACAATAAATTATGTCGAAAATGAATAAATTTTTATAACTCGGTCAATATACTTTGTGAACGTGAGAAATGATAAACGATATGTGACACCTCTATAGTGCAGTGAAATTTGTAGATAATATTAAAGACAATTGGGACCGTCGTGGTGCAGCGGCACAGTGTAAATGCGGCGGGTGTAGATTCGAACATTTATTGAAAGCCTATAATTTTGTTGTGTTTTACCTTTCGTGTCGTAAACAATTCTCAGTTATTTCCTATAGGTATAGCATGAAACTATTTAATTTATTTTCGACTTCACGCTGTATCCCGCATAAAGCAGGGTATCAAAAGAACCTAGTGGTAAGACACTCCGTTGCCCATTTTATTTAATTAATTAAAATATATTTTTCAAATTGTACCCCATAACGTCACTCGTGTAACTCTTTTTTGTACTTTCAAGGAACGACTACAAGTTTGCCTAATTTTTATATTATATATTTTTTAACTTAATTGTTAAGTGTTAACATAATGAAGCATAAAAAGATTCTATCTGTCCACACCCATTTAAATATTTACGATCTCACCAAACAAAATAGCTTTTTCAACGTCGCCAATTCCTTTATACTTTGACTGGACGTTATTCAATAAGATAGTTTATCTTTTCGGCAAAATTGTTATCAAAATCGGTTTAATTTAAACTTTAGTTGCATGTTCTTAAGAGCTATAAGATTCCTTGAGACCCAACGCGGGTGGTGTAACAATTAACCTGTAAATCGTAGTTTGACACCTTGTTTATCACTAAGAAACTGATAAACTGAATTAAGCCCTCTTACGATAACACTTAAGTATAATTTTCTGTAATATATTGTATTATAAGGTAATTTACAAATTTTATGCAAATACAAATCTTAACACAATAATAATAAAGAATAATTTGTTTAACTAGATTACTTTCTATTAAAGCGGGTGCAAGTCGCAAGAATCCTTTGAAAAAAATCTAAAGATTCCGACAAAACGTACGTTACATGGGGGTCCTGCTGGAGGTCTGGTTCTTCGTAATGAAACCTTTGGGCGGCGTCGGCGTCGTGTAAACAAATAGAAGCAACAAGAGATACGATAAATTAGGTGCCGCCTATAGTCTTCTTATATCTTCGTGTGAATTTATTATACCACTTTGGTAAAGTTGGTATGAGTCATCGAGGTGACACTTTCTTTGAAAAGCTTATGGGGCACGAATATTGAATTAATAGTGCTCAATTATGGGAATTAATTATTATGGGAATTATGGTACAGATATTTCTATAGCGTCAGTAATCTAGATATTCATATTATTTCCAAAAAAAAAGTACTACCAATTTGCGAAAGGAAACGATCAATAAATTCCTTTTGCTTACGTTGCATAATGGACGAGAGTTCCGCCACTCAACTCACAATGCCTCGACAATTTAGCGAAAAGTGGGATCGAAAGTGTATTAATCTTCACGATAGGTTCCCAGGTTCCCTATGCCTACCCCGTTATTTGCAGGATATAGTGTGAAGCAAAAAATAAATATTACAGACACGTATCAAAATAAATTAATTTTTAACAAAAAGAAAAACCGACTTCTAACAACGAACTAAAAAGTGAAAAATAATTATATAAAGATTTTATAATTTAGAAGTCGGTGCCAAGTAAAACAAACAGGCTTAGTAATTAGATATTGTAGGAAGGGTGTTGTAGCAGTAGTTTGACACCGACTTCAAAATTATAAAATCTTTATATAATTATTTTTCACTTTTTAGTTCCTTGTTAGAAGTCGGTTTTTGTTTTTGTTAAAAATTAATTTATTTTACGATTTTTAGTGATGGGTATTTCTTAAAATGATGCTTCTTGAACGAGTGGTGATGGTGGTGGTAGTGGTTGTCAACGAGTGGTTGTGATTGTTCTATGTAAAACTTCATTTAATTAGCTATTATTTTTGTGCAAAGTTACATTTTGGTATATTGACAAGAACATACATAAAAAGTATTCGGGCGAATCGGGAATCTCCCTTCTTTGAAGTTGGTTGAAAATGAGAACATCCTCTTTTTTGAGGTTGGTTGAAAAGAAATGCAACCATCAGAAATCTCACTTCTGACATCAATTTAAAAAGTTTATGCTTGTAACTATTACAGTATAATCAATTTTTTACCAAAAAAAACAAACTTTCTCAATTTTCTCCGGATCCCATAACCGGAACCTAACCAAACTTTCACCAAATTATCCTTGAAGTGTATCCTTTCAAATAAAATCATCAAAATCGGTTAGCGCGACATTGAGTTATTCGGCTATTAGTCGCGCACATGCCTAATGCAAATTTAAGACTTATGTGATTTTCTCATGGATACCATTGTCAGACAGGGACCAAAAAAAAATGGGACCATTCGGGAAGCTATACCTTTCAAATAAAAAAAAAATTATCAAAATCGGTTCACCCAGTTAAAAGTTATGAGGTAACAAACATAAAAAAAATAAAAAAAAAAAAAATACAGTCGAATTGATAACCTCCTTTTCTTACAGAAGTCGGTTAAAAAAAAAATCAGTCGCGTCGAAGCAACGGCAATTTCGTTCGCTAACTTAGCTCTATCTTCTAATTATCCCATAAACAAAAAAAAAACTGAAGGTACATACAATACAAAATTCCATTACAAAAAAATCAAACTTGTAATCACCTTTTACCATTAACATTTTCAATGAAGCGTATCGTTAGTTGTCACAGTAAAATTGGCTTCTGCAAACAATGGTACAAAGAGAATCGTTTTGGGTTTATATATTTTTATTAGAAGGTGCCCACCTTCTGGTCAGTTATTTATAGCCAGGGCTTAGATGTGAATCTTTTATTTTTGTGATTCTTTTCCTATTTGAAAACTGACGTTTTTGTACAGTGCGTTAAAGTGGATATCTTAGATAGGAGAACATTTTTACATATTTTGCTTGATAAACATAGTAGAAAACAATATATTAAAAAAAATACATGATGTCTTCTTTTTCTGTTTTTTTAGCTTCACGCTTTATCTCGCACATAGCAGGGTAGATACACCTGGCAACGTAAGACACTACCGTTCCCACACAACTCGGGGAGAATTGTGTGTTGAGTGGCGGAACTTAAGTTAACTTAAAAATGGGAATCGAGGCCATAACCAGTTGCACGGTTGTGTCCATGCGACGAGGCTCGAGCTTCGACCATACCTTACATACTATTGTAAAAGTAATATAAAATTTAAATGCTGTTTATAATTATAACTAAATATAATAATATATATTATGTATATAATATACAGAAACTGGATAAACGAGATTTTAAAAATTATCCATACAAACAAAGTGAAAACTTCGACTAAAATTTAAACCTACAACTACCGTGTCTACACCACCATGCCACAGGGGTACTATTCATAAAGTATTATTACAACAATTGGGTATACAATATACTTTTATCACCTTTCCTTCTATCGCTACCTCGACCGTGACGTATTTCGTCACACCTTTGTAGCTGTTTGTCAGCAAACAACCATTGTAAATTGAAGCTCGGATCGAAGGGTGCGTTTTACTGAAACTATTATTTAGGGGTGGCCTATTGACTATTAGTTTTAGGAATGTAACGATTTACGCCCAATGTTAATAATGTATCTCCTATCTCCAGTTAACGTCAATCTTGTATTGTTCGACATGTCTATCCAATCACTAACCTGCATGCCGTCTTCCATCTCTGTCTATTTCAATCTATGGTTGCAATTTATGGATTAGGATTGATTATTAACATTGGGCGTTAGGGAATAAAAACTAAAATAAGAAACTTTTTAGTTTACCAATTTATGGTTTTTAATGTAATACTTAAGTCATTCAGTCTTTTACGAGAAATTGTTTTGATAAAAGTTATCTTGCTTCTTAGTATAGAATTTGGGTTCCATTAATTATGTTGTTAAGAAGATATTTTATTTAATGAACAATCGTGATATCAATAAAATCGTTAATTCATAAAAACATATTAAGATGTTTCATTCTAACACCCTATTCAATATCAATATCACAATAAAGAGACAAAAAGCACTACCTCGATCACTAAAATCTCTCTTAAAGAGACCCACAATACATATAAAAAAAAGAAAAAAAATCTATACAAATGTTCTTAAATCACAAAGAATTTTACAGAAGTTGTCTACCTTCGAACAAAAGATTTCAACGGTCACTGCAGTCGCATGCGCGGGCGCAGCACCTGCGCTATCTTTCAAGTACTAACCACTTGTCCAATGTATTATTTACGATAAGCGTTGCGTTTGTTTTGTATTGTTTTCCGGATTTTGGTATAACTATATTTTTATTGTTATTTATTATGTCTAACTTTTCAATTATTATATTTATTTTATTGATGAATAGTGAAAGGGCTCTATCACTTCACAATATTTTATTTGTAAATAATTTAAAATACCTACAAAGATAACATAATAAAAAATATTAATTAACTAGAATTTAAATGGATCAAAAGGACAAACTTTTATAATTTATACCGATTGATATTGCTTTATTTGATCAAACCTAGTATTACCAATTTTAAAATTTATTATGTTGATACGTGTTTGCTTATACGTATAGGTACTTTCCTAATGAGTTAAATATCAGCATTTGTTTTTGGTCAGCTATCGAAATAGCAATAATATATAAAGGCATATAGTGTAGTTTAAGTATTAAATTTAAAAGTTAAACTATATTACTAACACTCATATGAGAATGCAAAGTTTCTCGAAAATTGGACGAAATGGGGGAAACAAAGTGTCGTAATATTCAGTTCTCTTTTCCTAACCTGCTCTTTGCGGGAAACAGCGTGAAGCGGAAAAAGAAACATAATTTTCTACTGTACCACAACGTTCTTTCTTATATAAATAGAAGAAAAAAATACCGTAGCTATCACCACGTACCTTACTCAATCAATTAGCCATAGTCTTGTCATTTAAGAATTAAACGTAAAAAGCCTATCACTCGGTTTCGGCAAACTTTTGTTTACTTTAAAGACTCGCGTGTTATCGGTTCTCTACTTTTTTGTTACGTTCCCAGCACTTCACTGCACCTCAATTGTTTAGACACTACCGTTACGGGTGATAAATATTTTTCCTTTTCTAGTTATTGTATGGTGACAGAGTGAATAAATGTTGGTTTTTGTTAGTTAGTTGTTTGTGTAAGATATCATTTTTTTAACATTGCATCGGTTAAGTATTTCAACTATTAGTGTTTATATTTTCATTTCTTCGCTATGGCACCTAGGCAAATGTCGTTCAATACGCAGTGCCTCGAAAAATTCTTCTCCTGCCTACTCTGCTATATGCATGATACAATTTGAAGCTGATTTATTTTTTAAATTTTGTAAATAACACGCGGTTCTTAAAATCCAACGCGATTCGAACCAAGAATCTAGATCGAACCCATAGCGTTGTTCATACTTACACGATTCGAATCTGCGCCATGATGGCCCATTAAATTTTATCGTTTTAAATAGTTAAGTAAATGCCCCCTTGATAATATTAAATCAGTTTTATATTCGCCAAATATATTCCATGGACATGTACATGGACATATCGCAGTCGACAAAAGGCGGAAATTGAGGAGGTTCTCTCTGCCTAGTTACGCGAAAAAAAAGCGTGGAGCTGTAAAAAAAGTGCTTATATATGTCGCTATAATATATCGAAAATAATTAATATAATAAAATCTAAATTACGAAGCAAACACTAAACCATGCCAACTTTTAGTGATAAAATATAAAAATATCTAAATGTCAATTGTAAAGACCGTAGCCGGTGCGCTCGCAAGGTCGTACGTTCGCCTCACGACGACTGCACGCTATTTAGAAGCCTAGAAGGTATAACTAAATATAATAATCAATATATGTATTACATACATCTAATTAGTTAGTGGGGAAAGGAAGTATCTTAAATTAGGTTCCCAGGTTCTCCCTGTCTACACTGCTTTTTATAGACTCGTTTTCGTTTTTTTTTTGATAATTTTAATTTTTATCGATATCTCAACTTGCTTTTCTTTTTTTAGTTCTTGACACATTAAATATTTTATAACTTACTATTTTTGAAACTTAGTGTACTGCGATAATCACTTCTTTTAATGGGAACGGAGTGTCCTAACACTGGGTCCCCGAGTTTCCTCTACCTTAAAAAAATGACACATAGGCAATGTAGGATACGTAGAGAGCACTAAAAGCGAAATTTCGAGAATTTCTAGTAATTATTAGAAAATCTAATAACTTTCATGAGACCAGTTACCACTGTAATTTCCATTTTTAACCTTAGCAACATATAAAATGTTAAAACCATGTTTTTTTGTAAATTTAATAATTTCTCCACATTCTCCACATTCAACAACTGCCAAGAGGCAGGTGGAGGCAGCAAACGGTAACTCGATATATTAAAACAAGTATTTAACGTACCTACTCGTCAGAGCCACTTTCGACAAGTTGTAACATGTCCGCGGTCCGACCTTGCCGCGTCCTAGTCTATCTCGAGACTTATGAATGAAATTGCATGTTAGTATTACACTAACGAATTATTGTTTATATCAAAAGATGAGAAGATAATAATGAAATTAACATCTTCATTTATATATTAGAATGCATGGCATGTGATTTAAAATGCGACGGTTGTAGATTCGAATTCCTCTCGTGAGAATGAAATATTTAATATTTTCGTTAGTTCTGGTGTCGAGGCAAAGCGCGGCGTTGAGTGCCACTATTCAACAGACAATGTTCTCAGAATTCGAAGGGAATTAGGGAAGTGGGTGTTGTGTGTCTTAACACTAGGTTCCCAAGTTTCTAAGCTATGTGCGGCGTATAGACATTGGAAGATTTCATTTCATTCATAATTTAAATTATATGTATTTATACAAATTAATACAAATAATAATAAAATTTAGGTGCCGTTTCAAATTCACACAATCTAAATAATTTATTTTCTTTAGAACCGC
>JAEBDU010002731.1:0-15307 GCA_016802625.1 Heliconius numata | reverse complement strand
TTCGTTGTTAGAAGTCGGTTTTTCTTTTTGTTAAAAATTAATTTATTATTATTAAAGTTTATATTTTTTAATAAAAAAAATTGTAAAAGGATTTCGATATTAGAACTAATTTACTATTTCGATATGCCTTCTTATGCGTTAATTACTTACTAACCTACACCCATGTATAGATGCTAACTTTTTCTTGGCAATACTTGTTGAGCGGTGGAACTTAACGCCGCGGCTTCAGCGCACACACCTAATTAAATATGGCACGCTCGAAACGCCATATTAGAAAGAACAGAACAGAACAGAACCTAATTATCAACATTTCAATTTAATTTCAACAACAACATCACAATTTAAGTTAAATATGTATAAATGTATGAATGAAAATGGAATTTGTAATCAATTTTATATTGGTGTTATTTCCCATACCTAGTAGTATTTTTAAGTAAAATAAATCTTTGGCAATTTCTTCAATATCCAATATAAAAGCTCTACAACTATATCAACAATTTCCTTAACTATGAGTTTGATCGTTTAAGTTAACTAAAGTTAATTTTTATTAAATAGTTAAAATAAAGCGGTTTATGATTCTGTCGTGTACAGGGATCGTTTAATACTATTTACCACTCAATTACTCGCCAACTCGCCCTAAATAACAAAGAATTTACAGCTTTTATACTGTTAGTTGCAGAACTTTGCCTACATTTTCTTTCAGCTATAAGGAAAAGGAAAGTAATGAAAAATAAGTCTAAGCTAAAAGATTTTAAGCAATATAGCTTATGCTTATAAGCATATGCTTAGGTGCATGTTAAGTAACATGGCGTGTTAAGTTTACTTTGGTTCGCATATTGCTAAAGTTGAGAAAGAGATTGGTTTTTGTTAGTCATCTTACGTTTTACTTTGTTATTACTTCATAAACGACGATACAAATTGAAATTTAATACGTTGAAAGAGGCAAATGCGGAGAGGTACTGGGAACTTAGTGTTAAGACACTTCGTTCCCATTAAGCTTCGTTTCTCACATTCTTAGGCATTGCGTGTTGGGTGGCGGAGCTTCACGCTTTGCCTCGTTCCTCGTTATGAAATATTTAATATTTCTCTAATGGGAATCGAACTCATACCTTTACTATAAACTCATACACCCATACTTTATTTAAATCCTTAATTGACGAAGCAAAGCTTGTTGCTTAACAAAATTACAAATAAAATACCTTTTTTAAGAAAACGTACAATAAATTGAACGCAATGGGAATTGAACCCGCACCTCGTTAAATATATAAAAAAATCTATAATAACAATTTACATCTAACTAGACCATCTATATGGATAACATACGTTTACTTTAAACAACATGAGCTATCTTATCATCAATACAAATCAGACTGAGATAGGGTGGCACGTCACTGGTATACGTCCCCTTTGTGGAGGGAGATAAAACTGTATGTATGTATGTTTATGTATACGAGTATATAGCGTGTGTTGTATGGGAAGTAAATGTAGGTTAGGGTAATGTTACACTAAGACCCCCCAATGTCTAGAAAATTAGTCGGAAATAGGGGAACAGAATGTCTTAAAAGTGTCACTGTCTGTGCAGGAAAACCATGAAATTGCTACCAAATACACATATTCAATAATTTTATACTTACATTGAATTCTTATTTTGTAACTTATAAAACTACTGTGGGTAACAGTTACTGTCGGTCCAAAACTTCACGACCTCATATCATATGCTTAAATGAAGTATTTAAAATTATTTCTTTGAACTGAGTGCCTTAACACTAGGTTCCCAGGTTCCCTCTGTCCTGCGGGATACATCGTGAAGGTAGAAATAAATATATATTGATTTCAAATTATACTTGATTCGGTGTAGGCTTTAGGAAGCGTATTGTGATTTGTGATATATTGCAGACACAAGCCGTGTTATCGGAGTACAAATTGCTAGGGATTGGTTTAAGCCAGAACAAATGATAATGAAAGCATCATCCCTTCTCTTCTCTTTAATTATTTATTTACTTTAAGCTAATTTTGTAGGGCGTGGCCTAGTTACTTGGCTTATTTGAGATTTCTTTTGAACTTTTGTACAGGAAATCGATTAACGTATTTATATAGCCCATTGGCAAGAGGTTGGGACTATAAACGGGTTGTGGGTTCGATTCCCACTCGAGGAATCGAATGAAATGTTTATTATCATTTCATTGCTCTGGTAAAGAGAGTGGTATAACGCGGTATTGACTTCGCCACTCAACACACAATGTCACTAGAATTCGGCAAATATTGAAGAACAGTGAAAGTGTCTTGGCAATAGGTTTCCAGGTTCCTTCTGCTACCCCAACTGCTTTGTGCGGATTACAGCTTCTGTCAGAAGTTTATTTTGAAATTTGTTTTATGACTAAACTTTGTAGTTCTAGTCGGTTCATAGAGATTGAAGGAAGATGAAAGAAGGTGCATCTAGTCACTGGCAGCCTTCTCCATCTTTTATGTTCATGCAATTATTTCAAAAATTATTTATTTTACTTAGTAAGAATTGAACAAATAACTATCACGTTAAATTGAAAACCACTGTGCCTATTATTACAAACGATTAAAATATGATTAATATAAACTGTTCTCAATCAATGTAATTGATTTGATGATTATCTATGAAATATTGTTATCATTTAATCTTGATGTATTACAGTAATTTAAATTTAATTATTCTAAATTAATTTCAAAGTATTTTCTAAATTTAATTACAGTAGTTTTTGGAAATTGAATTTTGAAAAATAATAAAAAAAGGTCGTCGTGGAGCGGTTGCGCAAGGGTGTAACTGAAACGCGATGGTCGTGGGTTCGATTCTCCCTCGGGTAATCAAATATTTAATATTTTCAATTCCTTATTCTTATATCAAGGAACAGTCTCGAGAATTCGACGAAAAGTGGGGAACATAAAGGAAGGTTCCCGTGCTTAGTCTGCCTACCCTGCTATGTGCGGGATACAGCGTGAACTTTTACGTCGTGCCATTTGCCATTGCCGCGTCAGGAAGTTTAGTATATTAACAAACAATAATTTGTCTTTCTTACTCTTAAGATAAAAAAGATTCGTATTATAAGTTTTGTATATGAGAGACCGTGAAACTAAATAAATACAACATTTTCAATAGTAACGTGTACCGTCCACAAAAACCATCAAGTTGTGTAAATATTTAAAAATCTTAGAATGTCTTGACAGTGAGCTAACTTTGACTGGTAAAGTCCACTGAGGCAATCTCTTTGTCGCGTAGACTCTGTTTATAATGCTCTTTAGGTTGACCTACACGATGTTAGTTCACAGTGGGACGATTTAAGCCCTAAGAATAATAATTTTTAGGATGAGACAGCTACGTAATTTGTTATCGTAGAATGAAAATATTTTTAGCCTAGAAAAATATTAAATTATGTTTCTTTTCGTTAGTTTATACAGTGAAATAAAAATAATAAAAGATAAGAAAGAAAGGTATATAACGTTAGTAAAAACAAGATATCTGTAGATAGGAAAAAATTCTAATACAGTCAATAAATTAATATTTTATTTTTTTATTAGCAAAACGTGGAAAATGAAGGGCGTTCAGTATTTACTTCAAAATAGAAACTAGACATTAAGAAAAAAATACAATAAAAATAATAACTACACGTATTTTTTTTTCTATAGTCCTAGTCATTGGTTGAAAAATGTTAAAATTGCTCTCATAATATTATATTCCCTAATGTGATAGATGTCTCTCTCTCTCATCTCTCTCTTTGTGATAATATTATCGAAGTTTTCAGTCTGTTGTTGATCAGTTTTGGACCTTCACAACAACATTTATCAATGTCAACATCAGCATTAACCCATTTAAACCCATAGCCAAACTAGCAGTAAATCAAATGTTTTTTCGGTAATAATTGATAGATATCGATATAAGAAAATAAAAAACGTAAAAAAAAATTTAATTTCTTTTTATTTAAATATAAAAAAAATGCCGTCCTTAAATGGGGCCAATGGGCACATATAGTATCTAAATTTTCGAAACTATTTTTGCGACACGAAATGTTTTATAACACTTTTTACACTATCAACGCGTTTTTTTATGGCACATTGCACGTCTCAGTTGCTAGCAAAATTTTTGGGAGTAGTGGTCTACCCCGTGGTGCTGCAGACTTGGTACTGCAGAAGCTGCTGGTCGCATAAATACGTTGATGTTTTCGTCTCTTAAATCGTGACGAGCGATGTAACGAAAAAATCAAGCTAATCTATCCTGTTTATATTAGTTAGCAAGTGCAGGTGCCGCGAATTTGCAACAGCAAGATCCTATGTATGTGTGGATAAAACCCACCACCATTTTTTGCCACGTACAGCATTGCTATATAGGTAAAAAGATTGATCAGCCTGATCAACCCCTCCCATACCACACTGTAAAACCTTCGCACTAATAAAATTTAGTTAACTTGGTAAAAGCAGTAATCAAAATTGGCTCGGTTTTTCTTTTCATATCCTTTACTGCTGAGTTTCATCTTTTAACAATTCTTAAATTTCTCAAGACGACCTTGTATATTAGTCGTAGTTGGATCACTTTTACACCAACGGGGTTGCTCAAGATTACGGTTCCTCTACGTCTCTTAGCAAAAGGTTGATAAATGCTTCTATTAGTAAGCAGGCAGATTGGCAGTGCTTTGTATATCTACATCTTCTTCTTCGTCGATTACCACACCTGGTTCTAGAGGCAGCACAACTAAATATACCTCTCCGAAGTCTTTTTCTTCAATAATTACAACTGCGATTGCTTCTTGAAGACCCTTATATTCATTGCCACCGCTAAATATCCTAAGAGTTATTATGAACTTTGGATGGGCATGTGTATAAAAACATAAAAATTGACCTCTGATGTGCCCATTGGCCCCAATTGGGGACAGCATCGTAAAAGTTGAATTTTTCCTATTACGACTCTTCTTTTCTAATCAAATGTAATTATATTACATAGAATACTAAGTACTTAAGTATGTTTTGTACCAAAACAAATGTATTTAGAAGAAAAATTTAATAATAAATATACTTACATTTTGCCTTCACAGATTTCGTGAAACACCTTTACAAAAGGCACGAAATGAACGATTGTAAAAAAATTTTAATTGGATTTTACGGCTACAACATAAGGATATACTACTTATCTTTACAATTCTAGACATAAACTGCATAAAAATAAAAATATAAAAAAAATAAGGGTACTATTGTAGGTGTACCCATTTGGGCACGGCGGGTCTATATGGGTTAACCTATCTTTAGATAAGCTCGACACCTTTCCTATATATGTAGTATAGGTTTTCTCGTTATGTTTTATATAAGAATACATTTATATATTTAGGCTTTTGTTGTTTTGTAAAATAAATTATTAAGGTATTTATTATGGCATTTACATTTACATAAATAAATAAATGTAAATTAATTAATTACTGTTAAATCAGTTTGAAAACCTTACAATATAGCAATATTTTTAAGTTTTAAATCTTTACCATTAATTAGTATAAAATACTTGTAAAATAAAAAATCTGTCAAGTGCGAGTTGGATACATCCACCGAGGGTTTCGTACCAATTTCAGGATTATACCTTGTATTATCATAGACCTGATGCCGTGGACATGAAATACCACTACGCGATATAGAGATAACAATAGAGTGTGTTGACAAACGCACAGACAGAACAAAGAGGTTGCATTTTTTCCTTATGAGGTATATAACTTAAATAATTGTCTAGCCAGACTTTTTTTATTTTTAACAATGGTGATGAAAGATGAAGAAATGGTTTTAAATTAAATTTACTTTTAATATTCATTACTATTCAAATCAAAATCAAATCAGCTTCACGCTGTATCCCGCACAGAGCAGGGTAGACAGAAGGAACCTCGTGTTAAGACACACCGTTCCCGACTTTCTGCCGAATTCTGGAAGCATTGTGTGTTGAGTGGCAGAGCTTAACGGCGCGTTTTGCCTTTCATTACTATTCTTCTAAATTAATAAAATTTTCACTTTTCAAATTAATTATTAATAACACTATTGTATTATAATCACTCATTTCTCTGTTTTCTATATGCACATGCATGCACATGCATGCATCTATCTATGTCATAGTTAGTATAATAGTCGATGAGGAAACCGCAATAAAGCAACCGGATATAGAGGCATCGCATAGAGCTGGAACTCGAGTGGAAAGTGACACGCCAGTATGGACATATTGAGCCAGCTAAATTATTCGATCACCGCAGTACTAGACACGTTCGACCACAGCCCGTCTCGATAATTAGTATACGTTACTGCTTTAGTTACCGTATTCACGGGATAGGTTAGTTTTAACTCGATGTGTGAGGATGGTGGTGGTTGGTGGGTTCGATTCCCAGTCGAGGATATTGAATATTTATTTATATTTGTGTTTTTATTTCTTTGCTCTGGTATTGACGCAATAGCGCGGCATTAAGTTCCACCACTCTGCCTGTCGTGTCGTAGTGTCTGAGCACTAGGTTCCTTCTGCCTACCCTGCTGTATGCGGCATACAACGTGAGGTTGATTTGAATTGTCAATTTCTGCTTTAATTAACGCATTCTCGGAGCAATTGATAGTTTTAATTCAATCTAATACAAGGAAATAGTTTAATTTCGCATTCGCTTTTGCTAACGACTGTCGACTAGTAAATAATAAATATATAATTATAGTAAGCTTCACATACGATATACGAGAGCATGTCAAAATTACAAAGTTATATATGCCTCGAAGGGTCAATTTCAGTACATCTATATGAGAAAGTATCTTTGTATATATAACCATTGAACGATTCGTCTGCAACTGAGCCGGGTTAATTAACGATTGTGCCAGCTATTGAGCGTTTTTAGAGGTCTGACTGACTATGGCTTTTTTTCTCCATTGTTCTGGTGCGGCAACCACGCTGGTTGGCCTATTGTTTTGTATAAGTACAACTGATGATGCTCTACGGTAGTTATTTGTTTAATTAACATTGAAATTATGATTATATCATTATTATTATTTTTTAGCTTCACTTCTCTGTATACCGTTTGTAGTGCAGGCAGAGGAAAGCTAGTGTTAAGGCACTGTGGTCTCCACTTTCCGTCAAATTGAATATTTAATTTCCTTGAGTAGAAATAGAACCCATAACCTGTCGCGTTTATACTTTGTTTGTGACTTAGCACGACTGCTACTATAGCTATAGCTAAATATAATTAATTTTATATTATACAGTATGAAATCTATTAATAGTATTTATTGTACATTTCTATCAGTAAAAAAAACAAAAGAAAAAGATTACAGAGATACATTCTTAGTCACATACAAAATCATACGAATTGCCTCCACATAAGAGAAAGTATGTTTTTAGTAATCCAAATTCCACTTTACTCACACGAATAAAACCTTAGTTTTATGTTTGTCGATTAACTTAACCGTTTTAGTTTCATCATGACTAATAAAACATAAGAACCGTAATAATGGCTTTACAACTCCTTGGAATAAGGTTCCTTAGAGTTACGTTCCGTAAAGGGTCCACAAAGGCCCCGTACTTCAATTTATGGTAACCGCAAGAGCACGCTCGCCAGACGCTGTACACGGGTTTTACTTTGTGCTTAGGTACTAAAACTATTCCTAATTCCTCAAGACTTGGGCACATTTCAAGAAGAGACATGGATTAATTGTATAAGTTTTATTCAGTTTCAGCTGAATAAATAACTGAAAAGATTTTCTATTTCTATTGTAGAAACAGAAAATTTTTTTCTTGTTTTTTTTGTATAAATATCATTTTTCTCTCTGCTGTAGTGTTTCTTAAAGCCTGTTGCTTATGTAGTAGTGACAGATCTTGTGTTTCGTGTAAGCTATCAGCTTTGGAAGGCTTTTTCTCTTTTATTTTCATCGTTTAGAACTAGTGATAGACAAGACTTTAAAATATATTTATTAAATAGTCTTTAAATATATGTTTTTCTTTGTTTTTTTTATTTAAAAAAGGGAGAAGTGGTTGTAGAATATTATATTCGTTGTTTTTTCTAGATTTGTTGTTATTTCTTTGTTAATATCAGGCAGAATACAATTACACGTTGTTGAATACAAACGCGACACAGACTAATGGAAATGTCCAAAATGTAGCGACGGTCGTTTCTATAGAATTTCTGTGAATTTCCAACTACTGTTACCCTTTCCCTTTTAATTACAGTGCCCCTCACAATTGAAATGTAGTTTCATGATTTTAATAGCTTCATTAAATAATATTTATACATTTAGGTCTATATCGCGGCGTTGAATTCCGCTACTCAACATGCAATGCCTCTTCTGGCTTAAAGTGGAGATTGGAGTGTTTTAACACCAGGTTCGGCCTGCTATAGCATGAAGAGGAAAAAAATATTCTTTTTATAATGTTTTCATAATAATAATAAATATGTATATTGTATAACTAAATGTGTGCAAAAGAAACAAAGCTAATTGAAAATCTGTAGGTAAATTCATCCCCTATTTTCTACTAAGAAAAACATTTACTTTTATGATTATTTCAATTTCTTAATTGAGAAAACCGTTTTACTTATATAAACAAAATTAACAAACAAAATGATAAATTAGATAAGGCCACTTCCATAAGCTTAGCTAGCAGAGAAACATTCTTATTCAAATACAGTAGTAATATACTCGAAAGTTATTTTATTAAGGTTTTCAAATTATATAAATAAATGTAATCTTTTTATTATATTACTTACTTATTACTTGTCCTAAGATTTTGCTAAAGCTTCGTTGACCTCGTCCTTTCATTTCTTTGTGCGGTTCAAAAAGGCCAATTTACAAATTCTTTTTCGTAGTAGAGATGGAATTTAGATTTTTAGAATATCTATTTAGATTTTTTTTTCACTGAACTCTGGAGGTAATGCGTGTTGAATAGAGAAGAAATAAAAATATTAAATATTTCATTTCCTCGATTGAGAATCGAACCCACAATCTATCAAAAACATTTTATTTAGGTACATAAAAGAAAACAAAGTCATTTCAAAGAGATGTTTTTTAACAGCTTCACGCATAAAATAAAATGTAAAATTTTATTTTTACTTATTAATACTTATTACTCACAATATTACACAAGTTCTACTATATTTGTACACGTGCCACAAATACCAGTCAAAATAACTTATTGTTACTATAAACTATAAAGTTTTATAGTACAAACGTAGTAGTGCTTAATCTACTCAGCGATCACCTTTAAATGGCTTACTCGGAGCGGGCTCGATCAATCGTTGCTTGGAATACGTCACGCGACGGATTTCCGGTTGCACTGTACTTTGGCGGTTTAAATCTATTAAGAAAATATTTTTTTTTTCCATTCGTCTTGTTTTATAAATTTAAATGGATTGATAAGTATGTATTGTAAAAATGAATGAATGAATGAATGGTTAGTAGCCAGCAGCTACTAACCATTCATTCATTACAAGGTACAAGCGTGTGTAGTGCGACGATGGTGGTTTACATTGGCACTCAGGGAAATTAATTATTATTTATTAATAGTTTCTCTCTCCGATTTGGCAAAAGCGCGGCGTTGAGATTCGCCTCTCACACACAATGTCTCGAAAATTCGGCGAAAAGGGGGCAGCAGAGTGTCTTACCAATAGGTTCCAGCAGAAAAAAACATACTTTTATTGAAATATTATCCAATAATAACGTTCTAGTTTCACCACAGCGTCATACTCGTGCTGTACATAAAACTTGTATTTACATATATTATATAAACATATTTACAACTTGACAACTCTCCGAGGGACCCTTTGAAGTCAACCTAGCTTTGCTTTCACTAAGTTTCACAACTTGGTACTTCCCCATATTAATTGACAACTTAATAGAAGCTTACTAAAGGTCGAAATAGATTGTCTTCTCTTGACGTAACCTCGTTTCATGCTCGTCTGAGATAGCAGCTAGTTTATTTAGTAATAATTTATTGCGTTCTCTATCGATAACAAAGTATAAGGAACTTGTAGGGAAGTAGGGGAACTATGTATGCGTAATTAATTTTCTGTACGTCGTTATATCACTATAATAACCGCCATACAACTTTTAATGAACTATGTGGCTTTGGTATTTAAACTATTATCATTTTATGTTCTAGAGGCCAGTCGTGGCGTAGAGGTTCAAAGTGTGACAGTAAACGCGACTGGTTTTGGGTTCCATCCTCACTTGAAGAAATTAAATATTCAATAAAAAAATAAAAATAAAATATAAATTATTTTCTTCTTATCACTCTTGTGTCGCGGCAAAAAGCGCGGCGTTGAATTCCGCCTTTCAACACGCAATGTTTCCAAAATTCTACGTAACGGAAAACGGAGATTTACACTAGGTTCCCTCAGCCTACCTTGCTGGGTGTGGAAGGCAGCGTTAAGCTGATTTAATTTTATATTCTGTATAAAAAAATCTAAGTATAATATCATTCGTTTTTCTCTACGGCTAAACATAACGAACTATGTCTTAACAAACATCGATGTAAAAAATTTCTGGCCAAATTAAAAAAATTTTTGAGTTCTACATCATCCTATCTTAAACTTTTACTCCATACTATATATTAAAACACAATACAAAATCTATTTCTTTTCTAGTTTTCATATATTATTTTCTCTAAGACACACCAAAAACAGCTTCCAAAGTGTCTCAGGTGTCAGACCAAGTGGTGCAATTATTCGCTCGACGCGTCGAAACCGCGTATCTAATTTAAACGACACGTAACTACAGATAGGGTCTCTCTTTATTTGGTACTCGCGTCACAGTCATGTGGGTTTGAAAAGGTTAGCTAGAATACGTTGTTTTTACTGTTTTTTACGTTTTTGTTTTTGTTTTTAAAATGTTTAACCTAGTTTAAGATATTGTTTTTGTTATAGCATTGTTTGTGCGGGATTTGTTTAATCAACAAATGATAAGGGATGTTAAATAAAACTATAAAAGTTAGATGAAAAATCTCTTCTATCTATCTCTTTAAAATAACAAAATACAAACAAAACTATTACATATATTATACATATCTATAAATCTATAATTAATAGATAAAGCTTCTTCAATAATATGATATTTTTTTGAGTTTTGATATTCTTGGAGATTTCCTATTACGTAGTAAATACTTATAGTGGGGAACGGAGTATTTTAACACTACGTTCTCTCTGCATACCCTGCTATAAGCGGGTTATAGCGTAAAACTGATCCATTACAATTAACGTTAAACATAAGTTTGATTAAGCAATAATATAAATATTATTATACAATTGTAAAATATTAGGTTTAAATTGTTTTCACATTTTTGGCAACACAAACTAAGCAACAAGTACTGGTCCGTGCCAGCTAATAGAAGCTAAGTTTAACCTCGCCAAGGTTTTTATTGTCAGCGACTATTAACGAGTCCGTAGTAAACTTGCGTGGCTTTACGACAGCATATTGTGAAAGACAAAGGTTACTTTTCCGGTCAGATAAGACAATTTTATTTGACATCAATAAAATTGTTTGTTTGTTTGTATGGCCCAGGTTGAGTTTTACACGCGTGTGACTATTAATACGGCAGGTGGTAGGTTCGATTTCTAATTGAGGAAATGAAATGAACATTAATATTTTCATTTCTTCGTTATGGTAACGAGGTAAAGTGAGGCGTTATGTTTCGCCACTTAACACGCAATGCCTCCAGAGTTCGGTGGTAGATGACGAAGAAAATATTTTAACACTAGGTTCCCAGTTTCCCTTTATCTACCTTGTATGTGCGGGATACACATAAAGATAGAAACTAGAGTTTTCAAATAAAAGATAAACAACAGCCAAACAAAATTTCTTGAACTTTATTTACAGATCTGTTCAAATAATTTTGTTGTTAAAGTTCATCTTATTTTAAGGTAAATAAATATGTTTAATAATATCATTAAGATATGGCTCGACCAATATTTGAGAAACAAAATTAGAAATATTGTCTATATTCAATAAATTCCCCATTTCCTGCCGGATTCTGGAGATGTAGAATTCTATAGAATGGTTCATGTAATAAACCTATTAAATGTTTCATTTCTTCGAGTGGGAATCGAACCCACAACCAGTCGCGTTTACAGTTACACTTTTCCCCCTACACCACGACAGGTCTCACAAATTTTACAAATTTAATTTTATTATAATAATACTAAATACGAAGAGAGAGAGTTTAGAGAACATGTAATTTCATGCCTTACTATCTAAGGAGATCAAAAGAGAACGAAATAATAATATTCGGTTCTATAAATCTATTCCACATTTAACAGATGTGTATAGATTTAAAAAAAAAAGTCTATGGTTGGCAACTTTACAATAAATCGCAAAACCCCACTTGTTGCTTCTATAGCTGTGCCAATAAAATTATTTAATTAAAATGCCATGGCATAAACTTCACATTGCAAGATCTTGAAGTTCATTCTCAGTATGGGTTTAATAAATATATATAGGCTTATATGTTTGTCAATTTTAAAATTTTACATAAGATCATTATGTTATAGTTATGTATACATATATTTATTATTTAGAAACAAAAAACAATACTTAAGTAATACCAAATAAGGTTAGACCATAAAGAGAGAGAACGGAGTGTCTTAACACTAGGTTCCCTGCCTACCCTGCTACATGCGGGATACAGCATGAAGCTGATTTTTATTTAAATATAGTTATAATATTTAAGAAAAAAAATACCATTACATTTTTAAAGTAAAATATAGTAAAATACATACAGCTATATAATCGCAATTAACCTTCAACGGAAACATGTGAATAGTAATTGACTGATTGTTCTTCGTATAAAGTGAATTTCGAATTTGTTCATTATCCTCACAATTGTAGGTTACAATGTATTCTGAATAGTTTCGCTTGAATTCAGCTTAATTTTACTCAATTTACATGGAATACTATTAATTTATTATGAGGTCAATTGGACCTCATGATTGATGAACTGATAGGGGCGCATTTCTTTTTTACTGTAATTTTAATCAATATTATTGAAAACCAGAAGTTATTATTTTATTGTATTATAGTTTTTTTTTTAAATATACAATATACATATATGTATATTATATATAACTCGTTCGTTGCTCTCTAGGCGATTCACTGACAACGCACAGCCGAAACTAGTGTACATAGAAAGCTGACATGTGGCATGTAGGTTCCTTGGGGAGTGTAGAACAGCACTAGAATGATATTTGGAAACGGAAAAACTAATAATACGTTGCTACAGTTAGAGAAGTATTCGGCAAATTCAGTAAAAGCTGTAAATGATTTCGTCGTCTTCTTTCTCCGCATGCAGCAGGGTAGGCCTCTGCCTATTCTCTTTGGATCCTAGAGCTACGTTCCTCAGTTCTAGTTTCCCATTTTACGTGCAATTTTTCGAAGCATGGTGTGTTGAGTTTTTACCTTGGTGCCAGAGGGAAGAAATAAAAATATTCGTTCCCCCGAGTGAGGATCGAACCCACTACCGTCGCGTTATAGTCACGCGCATTAATTACAGCTCGATACCTAAATGCGATCTTGAGAGCACTGGTCTTGACAGATGCAAAATCTTTTATAGTGTTTCTTAAATAAATCTATAAAGAGTTATAAAATAATAATATCCATTAACATATTGCCTATAAATTTGTTCTATTTAGAGTATTTCACTTAGTTCTCAGCTATTTTAGGAACTAGCATTATTACTTGAAGTTACGAGCCACCAGCGGTAATACGTGCTTACATATTCTCTATGTAACCTCGGCTAAGGTCAAATAACTACGCAATAGTCATAAGAAATCATTTGCTTGGCGAAATTGGCGAATATTAACTTTGGCTTTTATTATATTCGTTTTATATATGTATGTATGAAACATTATTTTACACGAATATTTTTCCCAATATTATGATAATTTTGAAGCTAAATAAGCTTTTTTATTTTTTTATTGATGATTTTCGTATTCATTTTTCGGTCTGTTGGTCCGTACCCTTTTTTTAATATTATTATTAAACATATAAAAAAATATCACATATATTAACTAAGTTATTATTTTATACACAATTAATACCCGTCGTCTCAGCTTCACGCTGAGATTCACAACTGGCAATACCGCGAAAATTCGGCGGCGAGTGTCGTTACATTAGTTCCGGGAATATAGTGTCTTAACACTGGGTTCCGTCTGTCTGCTATCTTCTAATATCTTGTCAGCTGAGCCAGCTGAGAGAATCTATCAATATTTTGTGCAACTATGTTATATAAGAATTTTTGAAAATAAAACACAAATATGTTACAAGGTAATAATTTTAAAAAATAAATCTAAACCAAATCCACATCCAAGCTCACGCAAATCAAGAATTAATACAAAAATTTTAAAAAATCTATAATAAAAAATATATAACATAAATTTTCTATGTCAACCTAAAATCAACATTGTTATACACACGCTCATACAAGCAAACACTTCATGTTTTCATTCGGTACACAATATCTGTATACAATGTGCTCGTACATTATCACAGCATATCACGGTCAACCATTTAGAAACAAAGCCGTGTGTTACGTGTTCGTGTGTTTACGTTTTATTGGTGTTGGGGGTCGATAATTACAGTAGCCCCCACGAGTGTCAGCCAAGATAAGGGTGTTTTACGGAACCCCTAATTGGTATATGTATTTTTCAGATATTTGGGTAGAAAATAAAAATTGGAATATTTTCATTATATTTTATTGTTAATTTTTATTGTTTTGTTATGCAGTTTTGTTTTAACTGACTTTATAGTGGTAGTCGATTTAAATGTCTTCTTTGAAGACTAGCTAAGATTATCTGTCTAAACTAGTCAATTAGGTCCCTAGGTTCCCTCTTCGTACCTTGCTACGTTCGGGATACATGCATGAAGCTTAAAATTTAATCTTGTCATATATATTAACCTTCTAAAAAATTAGTAAAATAATAAATAGTTTTTTTTATACAAATGTACATAATTATATATAATTGTAGCAGTAATTATATTCACTATGGAAAGCGAGCGGCTAAGTAATTTTAAAAACGACATTTCTATATTAAAATTTCAACAAATTTCTCTTTGTCAGTCCTTGTTAAAGTAAATAGCAATGCAGGTAGCACTGTAACGTAAATAATAAACCTGATATTAAGTCGAAAAAGTAATTTCGCGTGATATATTGGGTTCTCTTGAACACTCGAAAAATATTTTTACTAAAAATTTAAAATAATATCACAGTTTACATCGTATTGCGTGCTATAAACAAAATTAATAATATTTATAAAAGCAAAACCTACTTCACTCACTTACATATTTCCAACGTTTTTAATCTTTA
>JAEBDU010002722.1:0-21845 GCA_016802625.1 Heliconius numata | reverse complement strand
AATGACCTCGTAATACATCTAGCATTGTTTACATTTGATTGTTAGCTACAATTTGTGTAAAGAATACTTCAGTTGATTGTTTTTTTTTGTTTTATTTATATTTTTTTACACATTGCTTTACTGATAATCTAACTTACAAAAAAACTTCTGTCTCTGACCACATACGAGTAATTGTTATTAAAAATAGTGGTGGATACATGTGCGTAGGAATAGGGGGCTCCGACTGGTTCGTGTCTACCCCAGAATAGAGTTGTGTCTGCACCAGACTTTTTACTAACAGAATATTAGCCCCATAAAATAAGCCTTTAAATTAAAAATATTCTGAAAGAATATTTGTCTAGATGCACCCAAGGTTGGATATAAGTTGACGTTCGAATTCACAATCTGAAGCTGAAGAAACAACGGGTGATGTGTAGAAAACACAATATACAGATATAATTATAATATCACTATATCAGTAGGTATGTACAGTAAATATAATAACCTATAGAGATTCTTAGAAATACAGATTTTTCACTCTGTTTCTCATTTTCCGCTCAATTTTCAAAATATTATGTGTTGAAATTATAGTAATACTTTCCCCCTAGAAGTAATCGAATCAACAACCGTCAAGTCTACAGTCAGGCACTACGCTACTACTACTACTTTTCTTTCTTGTAGTTTTGTTTTCTTTTAGAAGAGAAATTCTTAAAATTTCATTTTTATCTTACAACAAGATTATCTTAAGATAACTATGACATTTGCTATCTTTGTTTTCTCTCAATAAATATCATGAGTGAGTAGTTATTTTCGCTGCCTCACTTATCAAATGAAATAAGCACTTCGACCGAGTGATTTTACACGTACAAGACTTCATGTCTAAGTCTAATGTTACTTAATAAATGTTCTGTGATCGTTTTACGATATAACTGTCATATATATATATATCTATAATAAACAATTATGTATAATTGTAAGCACATATAGATCAGTGGATATTATGTATCTACTATAATTATTACTCAGAGATTGCAGGTTCTTTAAAAATATCTTGATTTGAAGCCAGTCGTGGCGCTAGGGCACAAGCGTGTAACTGTAAACTTGACAGGTTGTGCCAATGTCTCCAGAATTCGATGGAAGGTGGAGAGTGGAGTGTCTTTAACTAGTGTTCTCTTTGCCTACCCTGCTATATGCGGGACGCAGCGTGAAGGTATATAAACAATCTTAATACAAAAATCTAATAATAATAGTTTTGCAATATAAATATTTTGCTTAATTTTTTTTTTTAATTTATTTTTCTATAGAATATCAAGAACAGACATAAGACCTGTATTTATAGACTGCTCTCAATTCTAAGATCTTTTTTAATAATCTATGAAAGAAAACGGCATCTCAAGATCGATTTCAAAGTTGAGAACAAACAAACAAACACTCATTTTTGAAATAAAATATTTAAAAACATGTGAAAATATTTCCATATAAATAAATATTTCATACAATATTTAGCTTTTAGTAAAAGTGCATGATCCCGCCACTCAGACTGTTGAATGACCGTAATCAGTGTTCTCATCAGACATTCACTTAATAGTGTTGTGACGTCTCCGTGTCATTAACCTATACGTGCTATAATAGTACCTATAGAAACATGTTCTTTTTAGATTCACGCTATATCCACCAGTGTAGGCAGAAAGGAAAACTTAGTGTTAAGACACTCCGTTTCCTTTAAGACTTACCATTTAAGTCTCGAGTGGCGGAACTGAAAGCTGCCCTTTGCTTCATTTCCTCGAATGGGAATCGAACCCACAACATGCGCAATGAAATATTTAATATTTTCATTTGCTCACTAATTTCTCGCTCGCACTAAATTACCAGGTTCTCCTAACCCTGTAATGTGAAAGATACAGAATGAACCTGAAAAAAAGACATTATTACAGATAAAAAAATCATTATTAACCTAACTGAAAATTTGCCAACCATCCCCAGTCTCCCCTAAATCTAAATCTTGATCTCAAATAAATGATGTGGTAACAGACCTATGCATAATACGATATGACGTTATTTATCACTAGGGCCGTTCCACACTTTCAACATGTCACACGCCGTGAAAGTGTTATATGACATGACCTTTATGTCTGTCGCCCACTCGTGTCAAATCTATCAGGGCATAGGATAAGTGATAGAAGTGTTATCATTATTATATTTATTACTAATGTTATTATTACTAGTTTCTTTATATGATATTTTAGTGTATCATAGATACTATTTAAGGGGACGGAATATTATTTAAATTAAGAATTATATTTATTTTTCAATCTCTTTAGTTAATAGTAATAATAAACAAAGTATCGAAGTTGTAAAAAATAATAATTAAAAATAAATAATATAGGAATACTTATGTACATTATACAAATGAATTAGGTAAATCCAGACGTGGGGCGCCACAGGTTGTGGATTCGATTCCCACGCGAGGAAATGAAGCATTGAACATTTTCATTTCCTCGTTAATGGGAACAGAGTGTCCCCACACTAGGTTCCCAGGTTCCCTCTGCCTACCCAGCTATATACAGGATACAGCGTGAAACTACACAAACAAAACAAATCAATTAACAACAAAATAATAAATCTCATGCATTTAATAGATATAACACTTCTAATGCACTCTCGCTTGCAAGTTCCACTTTTTCTCAAAATTAAATAGCGGAAATGATCGTCACGTGCTAAAATCATCTTTAACCTCCAAGATACATAGACCATTGTTCAAACGCAACGTGAATATTAACGTTTACGTAACAGATCGATAACGTAAGCTTTAGGCCATTAGCTGTCATATAATTTAGCAAACAATTGCATAGGAGATACTTAATTTTTTTTATATACATATATTCGATCACGACTGTGGGTTGGTTCCTCGACCATATAAAAAGGAAGTAGATAATTGTATAATATTATAATAATTGTATATTGTAGTAGTTGTACTCGTTCTAATCAATAGAAAAATCTCTTAATATGTAGAAAAACAGTAGTAGAAATAAAATTAAATCAGCTTCACGCTGTATCCCGTACACACTCCGTTCCCCACTTTCTGCTGAATTCTGGAGATATTGCGTGTTGAGTGGCAGATCTCAACGCCGCGCTTTGCCTCGACACCATAAAGATTAAATGGAAATATACGTTTAAATAAATAAAGAAAATTATTTATAGGAAAGAAGAAGCGTGTATAAATTAATAATCTACAGTATTTTTTACAAAACTACTTATGTAGGAACAGATGCTAATTACCTATTCTGTAACTTCCGTTTTGTATATTTAATTATTCTATTTGTTTTCATAATTGCTTTCACTAATTACTCAAAGACATTAAAATATTTAATTTATTATGTAAACATAAATAAACTATTTTATACAATTATTCTATGATAAGAAAAAAATGTATGTATAACTTTTTACAAGAATTCGAATGCATATTGAGTGGTGGAGTTTAACGCCGCTGGGAATACAACTTAAACTTATGTAATTATGTATTTCGAAATTCATATAGGTACACAAAAGTAGAAATAATATACGCGTCATATATAATAAAAAATAAACATAATCTGTGGACTTGACCGTAAAATGCAGACGTATAAATAAAAAAAGACTATATAAGCGAAATCTGAATTATATGAATTACGTATAATAGAAGTTAAGGAGATATTGCGAAAAATACAATTTCGCGGTTTTTTCACACGAGAACAGTTAATGATGCAAGTCACGTAAGCATTGTGCCAAAAATTATGAGAACTTTAGAGCTAATAAAAGTGCAATCTCACTTCATTTTGCTCATGAATATCTAATTGTTTCACTTTTAAAGTAAATTCATATTATATTTTTAAAGTAAATTTATATTATATTTTTAATATTTTTGAATGTCAACGAGCATAATATCCGTCTATTATTATTTATTTTCACAGGCAAATCATTAACCCCACCTTGACTTTAGATAGAAAAAGATATTTTTTTTATTATTATTTGTCTGTTTTAATTTTTTTTATATAATAATTTAAATAAATGACATTTTTATAATTTGAACGTGAAACAAAACTTGATTTTATCAACAAAAATAGTAAAACATTTTTTTAACATATATTAAAAAAGCTACTATTTTACTATAATCTATAACAATAATAATTGTATATGCACATTGTACAAGTGGCGACGAGAGGGTTAAAACCACCCGCTGAGTAATTATTCCTGGACACGCCACTACTTCATATATAGAGTGACGTGGGAAAGAAATACCAACCCTCAAAAAGTAATAACAAAAGACTGAGAATTACAGTAGTATTATATAAAAGAAGTGGCATTGTTGAAGCTGATGAAGATTTAATCACCCATATTACTATTGATTTTACTTTCATTGAACCTTTTATGTAACCGCTATTTCATTTAGTTGTTAAAATTTAAGTAGTCTTTATTGTTTTTTAACTATAGATTTTTTTAGTTTCTGCAAGGTAGCGAAAGGGAAACTGGTGTTAAGACACTTAATTCACCATTTTCAGGCAAATTCTGGAGGCATTGCATGCTGAATGGCGGAGCTCCACGCGACGGTTTGTTTCAACACCAAAGCGAAGAAATGAAAATTTTAAATATTTTATTTGCTCGAGTAGGAATCGAACCCACAACGCGTTGTGCACCTGCGCCATGACTTGACTATAGTTTGGACTTAATAAATAGATTATACATGTGGTTAATATTTTTTTATGTTTGCGTATTGCTAGTATTTTAGCCTAAGGCCTAATATTTTTTTTTGTTTTTAATAAAATTATTATTTAATTTAAAGGAATTAAAATTTTCTTACGGTTTCTAGGTCTAGGCTCAAAGGATAAAATTAATATGTTATTATTGCAATGCGTTGATTGTTTTTCACGCATCGCTGGCTATTCAATATATTCAAATTTAGGTTATCAAAGCAGTTAATTTTACAATTTTAGTATACATATTGATTTTAATAATTTGTGTGTTTAATAGTTATTACTTTATCATAAATATATATTTGTGTTATAGGTGATAGTTATGGGTTCGATCTCCTTTTGCGATTTTTTTTTTATTTTCATTTCTATGCCTGCCCTGCTATACTGCTACACTGCAGTCCATTATTGACAGACTACATTATTAAAATATTTACAGACATTACATTATAAATTTTTTTACATGAGTGAGTGAGTTTACTGAGTAGCTTAGTGAGTTTACTGAGTTTACTGAGTAAAATGTTTTTTATTTTCTTAATGTCGCTATATTAGATACAATTTAAGCAAATATTTTACGAATTCACTATCGAATACAGTATAAACTAAAACTCATAGTAGACGTTAGCTATCAAATATTTCTGTTTTGAAATAACGTTTGAACAGTAAAACGTGACAATAAACGATTTTGTAGTAATAAATTTCCTTGAGAAGTGCGTAGTGTCTAGTGAATGTAAGTTCATAAATTTAAAAGGGTTGCGTGTGTTCAAGGTGACAGATTTTCTAAAACCCGAGAACATGTTTATTTCATATTGATAATTTATTTTTATATTTTACTAAAATAGTAAATTTATTACGTTACTCTGTTTATTTAAATTATTATTAACAAGAATGAAATATATCTTTTGCCTATCTAAGCTTTCTGTTTGTTTTCCTAACGACAAATTAGGCTGAGGTAACCTAATGTTGAAAAAACCCCACTTAACACCTAAATTTACACGTGTTGGTGCTTAACGCCGCACTAATCTTCTTACAAAATGAAAATAATTCATTCTCCCAAATAGATTCGAACCCACAGTTCCATTTCAGATGATAGCTATTTATCACCTTTTTAAGAAAAGAAAAGTTATTTACAAGCTATTCCTCAGAATGAAATGACAGTGTTTTTTCATATAATTTATTAATAATTTTGAAATTTCAAATCCAGATAGGACAATAGCAGCTAGAAAGCCATGTGAAAAGTAAAAGCTTACTTTGTACAACTATTATATAAGTATATTACCCGCTTATTATAACTTGTGTGATATGAAATCTTTACTTCATTACACGAACTACACTGCACTACCGTACTATACGAGTATAAACGTAATCTCAAAATTAACCGTTATACGAATAATTTCTAGCACAATAGTATAGCATTGTAACTTAAAATGTTATCTCGATCTTTTAAGATAAAATCATAATGTCGCTTGCACAGAGATGTTTTTATAAGCATTTTATTATTTTTTGTATGGTGAAGCTGAATTTAAAGGAATTGTAGGAATAAAAGGTGGGAAATATCTAAGGATGGTAGAGATTTCAGTTAGATGTTTTGATATTTTTTCTTGAAAGGAATTTATAAGGTATTAATTTAAAAATTCACTAAATTAGAGAGAATGAAGACATTCGAGGGAATTAATTATTATTCATTAACAATTTCATTTCATCGATTTGGCAAAGCAAGCCCGGCGTTGAGTTCCGCCATTCAACACGCAATGTTTCGAAAAAATCTGCGGAAAGTGAAGAACGGAGTATCTTATAACATTAGGTTCCCCCTTGCCTATACGGAATATAGATTGACATTTTCTTGTACGTTTTGATAAAATATACTTTACCATAGAGCCTTATTTAATCTTCATATCTTCCTATATATCTTCCTATATACCTATTCATAGTTTCTTTTGAATTTTGTGGCATGCAAGGATCATTAAAATAGTAAATATTATATCCAAAATGGAACCGTTTGGCTGCAGACTGCAGTAATACATCATGAGGCAAATAATAGAGAGGCATTCTATCACGAAACCACGCTATCTGATCTTTGTGAATACAATCGCGACTCGTACAATGCCTATATTATTTGCTATTATTTTGTACTCTCTGTTGCCAAAACATCTTATTATTATATGGAACTTCTAAACTTTAAATTCCATCATAATTTTACTTAATTTTTTTAATATTATTAATAATCATAAAATTTTTAATTGATGTGTTTATTTTAAATAAACGCTGAAAGTTTGAAATTGAAGATTTTTAATTGTTTTTTTCAAGTCCTGGATTTTAAAAACTTTATTTGGTTATTTTAATTTAATATCCAAATGCACGTTACTTAAAATTACCTCTGTTCCCCATTGCTTGTTGAGTGGCAGAACACAACGCCGTGCTTTGCCTCGTTACTAGAGCAAGAAAATATTAAAAACTTAATTTCTTCGACCGGGAATCGAACCCACAACCACCTCTTGCGCCACAACTAGCCTTCTGGATATATTTACACCCTGACTTTTATAAAAAAATATTTAAACCTTAGGTAGGTACGTATAATCATATACTAAGTTCAGTGCAACCAGATTACAGCAATTAGCCTCGCACGCTGTGTCGAACCCCATACCTACTTAAACATCAATAATAATGGTTCACCGTGCCGCAACGGACTCATGGAAGTAAAAGACGTATTTCATACAAATCTTATTCCCTGGTGATTAAGAAAGTGAAAGGAATGGACCCCCGCTGTACTTCCCAATGAAAAATTATACACATTCGTCACCCAGCAGTATTTAACGGACGATGTATTGAAATAAAATAGTTGAATGTATGTAATATCATTTATGTATGAATGAGTCTTGTATTGTTGTTTATTCAATTTTGTAAAACATTTACATATCTTTCTTTTAAATATCTAAAATATTTATTTCTTTGGGTGTTTTATGTAACTCTATTATATCTATTTGTTAGTCACTTTTCAGCTGTTTTAGAAATATTAATATTATATGTGTATGCCAAGCATGCCTTGAAAATTGAAAAAAACAATACTGAAAAAAATAATATTATAATTAGTAAATTAATCTATTATTTAGGGAGGGAACCTGGGATTCTTTTCATTCAATTAATACATATTTTTATTTGCCAACTTTTATAAGTTCTTCTTCTTTTTGACCTAAAATCCTGAAATGGACACGGAATAGTTAGCAAACATGTCTAACTCGCAACACACACAACACACAACACACTCGCAATGTAAACAATTTTCATAAAATGGAAACTATTTATATTATTAGTAATCTATCCAGTGGTATATGGTATGGAAATCCCCATTGTAATTATTATCTGAAAGGAGCTTGCCGCAACTTGTTTACAGTGTTACACTTTATGTTATAATTAATTTAAAATCACAATAATATTGTTTGTACTTGTATATGGGTAAATAAAATTAACCAGCTGAATTAGCCTTCTGTCTACCATAAAAAAATATTATTTCTTTAAAATTACTATTTTTTAAAAATTAAAAGATTTTAACGAATAAAAAAAATATTCTACTAACCTAACTAATATTTCTTTTAATTTACCGTGGTGGTACAGTGGCACAATCGAGTAAACGCGACGGTTGTAGGTTCAATTCCCATTCGAGGGAATGAATTATTTTGCGTTAACATTTTGGTACTATTTGGTAATATTTGCTAAACAACCGCCAATCATCCACATTTACTCATTGCAATATTACAGTATTACATGGTATAACAGGAGTTTCGCAAACTTAAATTATTTCATTGTTCTAAACAATTGTAACAAGTATTTTTATAAAGGCTTTAGACACGCTCACATTTAATGTTTCATCATTAGAACATCCAAGATGTCGACATAAGTATTTTTTGTTGTCAGAACGGCAACTATGGTTTTTAGATGAGGAGGCTGTGAGTTTTCAACATATTAGATAAATACTTTTTTAGAAATCTTATAAAATATATAAACGTTCGGTGCAGGTTCAAATTCCGCTATGTTCAAATTTTTATACGCTTTCTAAAAAAGTATTTTTTTTTAAAACACATTTCAAAAACTTTTGAAATATTTTAAATTGTTTCGTGCTCTCTTAAAATTGTAAATATACTGAAGCATACACCTTTTAGAATTAATAAATTAAAGATTTCTATCAAAATCCCATGGGACTTTTAGTTTTTCTAATTCTTCAATAGAATTTAAGTATTAAAAGCACATTTTCATTTTAAAATTATTGTTAATTACATGGCTTTTTCTCTCATTTTTCAACAATTGCAATTTTTCTATAGAATCTCAAATTACTTACCTATTAAAATTATAACAAATTTTTAAGATTTTAAGTACAAATATAAATAATATGAATATTATAGACGTTACAACAGAGTTATCGAGTTGTTTTTATTGGCGAGCGGACGGAACACTTATCGTATCCTGTACCTACTGGCGCTGGATTTTCACATGGCGATTAGACCTAATATGGAATAAACGATTTATTTCATGTTTATATTTAATTTTAATAAAATAAAATTATTAAATATACGATTTAGTAAGTAGTGTTTGAACAAAAATGGAAAACAATACGGAAAAATGGTGAACACATTTTTATGTTTCTTGCTAAAATTAAAAAGTTAAAGAGATATCAAGGATTATAAAAAAGTGCCCATTTTTTAAAAAAAAATAAGCTTGATCAATTTAAAATAATAGTTCCTGAGATTAGCGTGTTCAACCAAACAAACTCTTCAGCTTGATAATATTAAAAGTATAGCTTGTGCGTTTAATAATGTAGAGGATTCTCAATGCCTTCCATCTTCATTTGACTTTCAATTATTGAAGACTAGACTTCATTTCACACCTTTTGTAAGATTTCGGAATAAATTGGTAGTTATGATAGCGGTGTTAATAATATTTACTATGTACTCGCGAATGTCATAGCAATGTCACAACGAATGATTTTAGATGGACGGCTCCCGAGAGGCCCGGGTTCAAATCCCGCTTCGTACAAAATTTTACATATTTAAAAAAAAATACATTTTCCTCATATTGTAACTGCGGTTTTACCATTTTCAAACACGTATCTAACTCTACATAAATGATATATCTATAAAATATTTGTCTACCCTTCCAAACTAAAAAGACAGAACTGTTTGCTTTAATAGTACATTCTTGTAAAACCACAATATAGGAATAGCTAACAATCACTAGCTATACTTAGGAAGGGTTCATATAGGGGTGTGTATTTAATAAAGAAAAGATACCGCAAATCAACTCACTTATACTGTGAAAGCGGAGAAAGTAATAATAATATTATAACCCTACGAGTTAGACAGGGCTCTATTATAATAGCACTGTACTCTAGACCCATATTTATTGTTTGTTTGTGGTTTTTTAAACGAAGTGAGTATAGCTAAATATTGTTTGACCGTCGTAGTATAGTGGTAGAGTGTTAGCGAGAGACGGGAAGGTTGTCGATTCCCTCTCGTGTTAAGTAATCAGTGACTTAAGAACACTGACATTAGGTTTTTTTGAACTTTAACTCATGGTTCATTCCTTCAAGTTGAAAATAATGAAAAATAGTAAAAATATCTGCATGTCAATCTATAGCTAACTTCAGGGTGGCTACGAATATTTGATTATTTTAATAGATACTTTAAATGGTTCTTAAGTACCTATGCTTAAAATATACTTTCAAAATCAAAATTTCCTTGCAATATCAGCATCTCTATTATTAGTTAGCGGTTCGTTAGTCAAAATTCATTTATAATTTCGTCAAATCGTCCAAGTATGGCCGTGTGTGGTGCAAAGTATGAATCAAATGCAACAATATTAACAAAGAATTTTCCCCCTTCTATCCTATAATAAAAGGCTGATATTACCATAGCTAAATATAGCTTTTTGCACCCACATTTTAGACAATGTAAATAATTGCGTAGAATCAACTTCGATAGGTACTAATTGGAGCAAAACAAAGAATCTAATTATATATAGTAATGCTCTACATATTTGAAGGTATTTTAGTAATCTGTTGATATTTATTATGTTTCTAAACTTGTTTTACTCTTACAAATAGAAATTTAAACGTTTTATCTTACCGCTTTTTATTATATTAAAATAATTTTGAGGCCGATTTTTTTTTTAATAATTAGATTTTAAGTTATATTGTAAACGGTGGTTATCAATTCAAAATATGGTTTTGTTGATGCTCTATCTATACAATCTTACAGTGTGATTTTTTTTCTTTTTTTTAGCTTCAGACTGTAACCCGCACATAGCTTGGAAGACAGATGGAACTTAGTGTTAAGACACTCCGTTCGCGATTATCCGCCGAATTTTTGAGTGTTGAATAGCGGAACCCAACGCCAATTAACTGCCTTGGTACCAGAGAGAAGAAATGAATATATTAAGAAATAATATCAAGATTCGTCAACAGTTTAGACCTAGGATTATTACTTTTATTTCATGATTTTTTCATACTGTACTACGTGTGAGGCAGTTATAAATAGGCACCAATAAAGATCTACTTCTACTATCATAAAAATAGTAGATGGTCAAGATAACAACACCAAAGCACCAAAGTAGTTAGATGGGCATAGTGTTAAGACACTCTACTCTCCACTTTCCATTAACAATAGTTATTTGAAAGTACGTTAGTTACTTACATGAGTTATTTCCAAAACTGGACTATGCAAGTCTACCAGCATTATCCAAACAACTTATAGCCAGTCAAAAGGGTGACTAGCAGTAAAATAGTAAAATTATGAACTATCCATGCAAATGATGCTCAGATAAGTATTCCCACATAGTTTTCAAATAGGGTTTCATTGTTCAAATAGTCCCCTTTTTACCCTCAGTGTCTCCATTTAATGATGCAAGCTTAAAAATTCTATGTTTATTTTGTACTTTTTATCTGTCATTGTGACATTTCAAGGGTGGTTTGAATAAGGGATGGATGATCATTTTTTTTTAATAGTTGAACTTTGCAGTTTTTTTATCAAAATGTGTATAGCAGCTAATTTGTTTTACATATTTTTACAATTTTTTTTTATAGATGTTTATTTAAGCTTTAACGTTTTTCGTTTTGTTGGCCTTTTTTGGCTTGAAATGGATACATAGAAAAAATGTGCTATAATAGTGTTTAATGTTACATTATAAATATACTGTTCTTGTATAGTTACACTTATTTGGTTTACTATATCTTTAAATCCTTATTAATATTACCAGATTTGGTTTCGGGGAAAAGCTGGGATTTTTAAGTGCGTGCGTAATATTCTCAAAGTGCGTGGAATAATTCACTAAAAGTGGGACCATGTCTTCCTCGCTCGGGATCATTTTCAAGTTATTCTTACTTTTTATTTATATTCTTAATTATATTAATAAGAAATAAGGGGCATGTAGGAGATGTTAAAGAGATCTTAGTGACTCAAAACTTCATAATTTCTCTTCTATTTTTTGTTAAAAAATTTCTATAATAGATAAATCTACTAAACTTAGAGACACAGAAATTAAAATTAATCGGCTTTTTATGATTTTAAATGTAGAAAAATGAATAGCGTAGGATTCTTGCCATATAAGGAGGCTAGGCTTTCGTTTTCTTGTAAATAATTTCTATTTTTTCAATATGGACAATGACATTGTTTAGTAAATACAATTTCTCTCACTTTACAGACAGAAGGCCAGGCTCGAGGCACGACGACCTCTGAAATCTTTCTTTGTAAACAAAAAAACACGAAAACTAGGGGCCTACGTGTCATCAGCCATGTTTCCATGGAAGTGACCTCCGTGGACCTCCATTATCCTCCGTGGTCCACAAATACAAGTAAGCTTATTCCACAGTTCAATCAACACAGCATTCCTCCAGCCCAATTCATCTCAAAGACGTCCCATTATACGTAACCCGACCCGCATTAGAGGGTAATGGGCCATTCATATAATAGTACCGAATTGAACTTCTCTGTTCGTCTTTTTTATTTTTTTTTGTTAAAAAATTTAGGGAGATTTCTAAAGTTGTAAAATATGTATTTTCTATATTATGTTGTGAAATTATATTTAGTGTTGATAATTTTTGTTAGATTTAAAAAAAATACAATTTCTCTTTTAAATATATCTTTTAATCCTCTCTGCTAAATTATTAATTTTATAATTATTTCCTCATATAAAACAAAATACTTGAACCTTATATTATAAATTGGTATAAATGTATGTAGGTACATATATTATACTACTTTTCTGTAAACATATGTGATTGCGTGTATGTAATATACATATATTGTAGGTATATAATAATTTAGATTGCAATATAAATGTGAAACTTTATTGAGTTGTGTACATATATTGAGGTTAGTCGCAGTGGCCCAAGCGTGTGTCTGTAAACACGACAGGTGTGGGTTCCATTCCCACTCGAGGAAAAAAATTTTTTTTGCGTATTACTATATCCCGTGCACAGCTGGATAGATATTGGAAAGATTATGAGTGAGTAGAGGATTCACTGTAGAGCTGTATTAAAACTTAAAATCATTCTTAAACTAATGAAATATACGGTTAAACATTTAATTGTCTTATTATATATTTGCATTATTTATAAATACAATAAAACTCTTCAAAGTTGAACGTGTCAAGCACCTAAACTCCAAACTCAAAAACGAATACTAGATATAAGCATAAAGCTTAAATTATGTCACGCTCGTTATTCCTATACATAGGACAGTGACACGCCTGCTGTGCCCGCCTGTCATGTCCGAGTGATCACCGTGACATCCTCCAGACCCACCACATCGATTTAAGGAGCTTTCATGCCACAGTCGGTACTTTACTTAACGCGGCATGTACATATATGAGTAGACTAGTGGACCCGGACGCGGCTACGCCTGCTTGAACTATAAGAATATTTTCGCGTCGGGCATACTCATACTATGCCGCCCGAAGGCTAGGTCATTTCGAATCAGTGACATCTCCTTAATTATGTATTAGTATGTTATACAGTAAACTATAATTTCAATCTAGATAAAATGCTAAAAGTGACTATTATATTTATTTTCATAAGGATGAATATCAAAATGTCGCAGTAACGGTTGCGTAGCGACGCGACGGTTGTTATTAAGATGGCAGAATAAATTGCATGTCAAATTAGAAAGTACTTTAAAATATATTATTATATATGTATAATGTAATGTTATATAGCCTATAGCACTTCTGAAGAATGCAGCTTTTATACAAAACAAAAACAATGTAAATCGGACCAGTAGATCCAGAGATCTTAGCGTTCAAACAAACAAACAAACAAACAAACTCTTCCGCTTTATTATATTAGTATAGATAAGTATTTTTTTGGTCACGCTGTATCCCGCTCAGCAAGGTAGGCACAGGGAACCTAGTGTTAAGACACTCCGTTGCTCATTTTTCGCAGAATTATATAGTGAGTGTTGAGTGGCGAAACTTAATGCCGCTTTCCCTCGGCACAAAAGAAGAAATAATATTAAATATTTAATTTCCTCGAGTAGGAATTGAACCTACAACCAGGTGCGTTTACAGTCACACTTTTTGCTCCTGGTTCGAACTCCATATCTATACATCAAGCGACGTTGTTTAAATAGATACCTATTACCTACTGAATGTCTAATTAATTTTATTAATGCGGCAATAAATTATTATTATAATCTATTAGAAAAGCTAATTTCCTTTTATTAACTTGGTTTACATTATTTATTATAGCTTTCCTTATATACAAATTAATTAATATTTCATTATGTGAAATGACTATGACTAACTATTAGACCCGGATTTACTCCAAAAAAACATTTAATATATATGAGAAACACATGAAAACAAAATAGTCACTATAATTTGACTCCAAAAGAATGTAAAGCGGGAACGAAAATGTCTTAAATAATAGAAATGGAGTGTCCTAACACTCCTCCACAGGTTCCTTCTGCCTACCGTGAAGCTAAAAAAAAGTAATGTATTTATATACTCGTATATAAAATCGAAAGGTCACTCACTCATCACGAAATCTCAGAAACTACAAGTGCTAGGAATCTCAAATTTTGCATAGGAGTTACTTATAGGACGTAGGTGCTCGCTAAGACGAGAATTTGCAATATTCGATTTCTAAGGGATTGTTTTTGGGGTCGAAAGTTTGTATGAAACTTCGTTACTACAAATGCTAGGAGTCTCAAATTTTGCATAGACGTCACTATGACGTAGTCATGGAGACAGAAATTAATAATAGCATAGTTCACGCGGGTGAAACCGCGAGCGCGCCGCTAGTAATATATATATAAACAAATACCACATTTGCATTTAACTCGTTTATGTGTTATTATGTAACAAAATAACAATTCAACAGATCGTCCTCCTTAGCTTCCATAGTGAGATAGCATCTCTTACGTCGTGCGCTGAAGTAACGAAAGTAAGAGTTCACGAGTGACCCGACACGGTGCCGGTGCCGGTGCACCGTTCGTTAATTATAAACGTCATTTGCGATGCACGGCGATGCGCATGCGCATCTCATACTCTCACTTTCCGTTGCTATAGAGCTTGGAAGCTATATGGTGTATTATATGATTTTAGATGAATTAAAATTGGATTTTTGTGTATGTGGAAAATGGAGATATTTATTGTTTACTATTAAAAATGAGTAGAAGATATGCTTTTTTATTGAGAAAACGTGTATACAGCAAAAATAGAGAACTTTTTTTAATAATTGTGTTGTATAATTTTATTTTTTTGTATCTGAAAGCTATGGTGAAATTCAAAATATGCATATAAAATATGCCGCACGCATTAAAATCCAATCCAGTCCCAGTTTAATTATGTTTCATCATATAATAGACACTATTATTGTCTTGAAGAAAGAACGGAGAAATATAAGGCTTTATAAAAGTAAAAAAATAATTAAAACATCTATTTTCTTCGTAACTCTATATAAAGTTACCACGACCGTTCGCGAACCCCTTTGTTCGTGTAAGTTGAAAAAGCTTGTACTTTCACGACTTCACAACTAATTACTGGCGTCTAGTATTGTTCTATTGCAGTTTTTACGCAATATACTATAACTATTATTGTACGAAGCCAAATGGTCTCTTTAATGAATACATTTGAATTGCTTATTGTGTAACGTCGTAGGAAGATATATTCGTATGTATTCTGTAACTGTAAGTTTTTTATTATTATTTTTTCTTTTTTTTATCCCGCATTAACCAGGATAGGCAGAGGCAGATTAGTGTTGAGATATTCTGCTCATCACTCTCCGCCGAATTCTGGAAGTTCGTGTTTCGTGTTGATTGACGGAACTGAACGCCGCGCTTTGCCTTGATATTAACAGAGCGAAGACATGGAAATATTTCATATCAAATATTTCATATATATTATAGAGTTTTATCGAAACTAGAAATGTACAAAAACTGTTTCTACTGCTTTATATGGCCAGAGGGGGAAATTATCCCAGAACGGGAATTGAAACCACAACTATTACGTTAACAGTCAGATGCTACGCCACTTCGCAACGATGACCTCATTTATTTAATGACAAGCTACAACATAAATCTTTTACACTTTTAAGGCTCGAATAGTCGCGAACATATGTGAATTAAAAGTAAGTCAAGTCAACATAATGTCAGTTTTGTCATCTTGTGCTAAGTGTACGGTTGTTTAGAAATAGGTACCCAAATACGAGATACCTAAAGTTACCTAGTACTTGGTCTAGGTACCTAGGAACCTAATGGTACCTGGTACTTGGGACCATTAGGTAAGTTATAAATATGTTACATTACATTACTGTTTCCTTTCTAATATATTAGCTTGTGACTTTTATGTTAACTTTTAACTCTTGAAACGTATATACTCGTAAGTGCATATCAATTGAAGTTTTTACGATCTTCGCCATTTATAAGGCTAATAACGTAATACAAATTAATAACGGTAATTTAGTACCGATTACAGGAAATAAGGAAGTTGCTACGTTGCATTCACCGGAATCGGTTATATTATTTATTATTATTCATATACTATCGCTTGCGTGTAATGGCCAGTTTAAAATTAATTAATTAATTAACATAAAATTTAATTTTATAATCTGTATTCTGTTTTAGTGTTAGAGCAGAAAAAAGTAATAGTTAAAATAGTAATTAGGAGCTGATTGATGATTTTTATAATAACGTGATATTATTCAACAATATTCTATAGGTATAGGTAAAAAGTCAAGTAATAAGTATCAGGTAGTAAGAGATGGCGGAACTGAACGCCACGCTTTGCCAGTCCGAGCTACTCGGAGGAACAACATCCCACATCAAACCCACAATCATCACATTTATAGTCACGCACTGTTCCACTGCGCTACGACGACTTTACAAAAGAAACGCCAAAAACTTTTAAATATCTAATTTAAAAAATGGTGCCGAAAGAATAAGAAATTCACAGACTTCTTTTGGCGAACAGAAATTAATCTATTAGAGACAAGTGGCGATTGCCCCAAAAAAACGGACAGTTATTTATTAACCTTTCTTCTTAAAATTAATAGAAGTAGCTTTCCTAGAAGCATTTGCTAATACGAGCTAAGTGAGATTGATAGATTAATGTTAATTCTTTTTACTCTATGTCTATTGTTTTTGATTCAGCGAAAAGTAGGGAACGCAACTTAACTCTAGGATCTCAGGTTCCCTCTGCTATTTAGTAAATACTTCCGATATTTAGCAAAGCGAAAAGGAACGTGATTTCTAACATCCATACAATTTCAACATAAATCTATGAACTTCGTGACCATATACTAAGAATGCAACGAAATACATTATACCAGTAATAATCGTGTTAAATCTGATATGAACAAAACTGATGAAAATCTACATACACGAATTTCTTATACTAACTATTTTATAATACACTCAGAAGGTTAAACCCATTTAATTATTCAAATTAAAAAAAAAATCATAGAGGTGATATTTTTCTATTTTTTAAGTTAATGTGCAAATAAGCACAAAACAACGATAGATTGTATGTGCAAGCGTTGCCGACGTTGAGACAGACATGGTCTGGCTATTCGGCGGAATAAGGGGAACGGAGTGTCTTAACATTAGGTTCCCTCTGCCTACCCTATAGTATGCGGGATACACCGTGAAGCTGATTGAATTTTAAAGAAACTATATTCCACTTTTTACCTGAACAAGACATTGTGTAATGAACGGTGGATCTTAACCTCGTGCTTTGTCATACCGGAAAAGGAAAACAATCATAGTAACCTTTATTTTTTCTTTTTAATTATAATAATCAATTAAAACAATAAAAAATAACAATATTAACACAAGATAATTAAATTTTCCCGTATAAATAATTTCACCAATCATTTATATTAACTGAATAAAGAATACAAATGAGTAATCAACGAGCGACGTTCGGTCGTGACCCTTCCATAGCTGGTCAGTGGAGATAAATATAGGAACTCTTGACTCACTGAAATATATTCGTTCAATTTAGATAGCACAGTAATTTTTTAATATGAACTTACTTTGTAATTAGCCGAGAACAATGGATTTTATTGTAAAGAATATCTTTTAAAGAGTATCTTAGTATTTTTTTATGGTTATTATTTATTATCAGTAGCTTATTTAATATATGAATGTATACAGATGTATTAAAGAGACAGCAATGCTTATATACTGTTTTATTTAAGAATTACTTGTATTCCAGCAAGTTTAACAATCAATGCATTTCAACTATTAACCTTGCATATATGTGTAAAATATATTATTACATGGAATGTTTTGAGTTTTTATATGCTTCGATATCGCTACTTATAGTAGTTTATATAAATTGAAATAAATGACTAAAAGTAACTTTAAAAATATACAATTAAATTTCTTATATAGAAATTACAAGATATTTAGAAATTTAAGTAATGTGGCTCTTACCAATACCACACGTACACTCTTTGAGTTATTGCAAAAACCCGACAGAACGTAATCTGTAAGGCAGAAATCTTACCCTGTTTTTTTATTCTATAGATCGACTTAAAGTTTTAAACTTGCCATCACGGTAATAAGTCCACATTATATATTAGACTTCTACAAATGAGTACGTAAATAATATTTTCAAAAAATGTAAAAATAATTTTATTTAGCTAGTATTCAGCTAGATTACATTTTATAAAGCAATAATATTAATTTGATATATTAAAAATTAAAAATCTCATTTTATCTCACTTCATCTCTGTCTCATTTTATTATATTTTTTTTTCAGGTGCCCAAATGTAGGAGGAGAGGCACTAGCAGAAGAAACTTAGTATTAAGACATTAGGTTCTCCACGCACTAATTTTCAAGACATTGTTTTCTAATTCAGTGCTGCGTTTTGTGTTGTTACCAGAGCGATTAAATCAAAATGATTCCTCTGAGCGGGAATCGAATCCGTAACGACGGCCTTTTTACACTATGTATTTTGTAAGTTGTATAATTTATCTTCCTTTTTAGTATTTTACTATTTATTCCTACTGGAGTGAGTATCGCTCATGTTGATATCATAACTAAATAATATTAGAATAGACTAACATCCGTTTTGGAATATTAAATATTTTTACTATGTATGGCTTAGGGTTGTCAATAGTTACGTTGCATTTTTTCTTTACAAAAATATAGATTAGTGTACAATATTTTTTGGTATTAGTTTAGAATAATTATAAAAATATAATTCAAGGTTTTCATATTTATTTATTATTATTTTAATGCGTAAAAAGGAAACAAACGAGTTGAATGTGTTTCTCGTAATCAAATATATATGTTTTCGTATTCATTTTCAGCTTCACGCTGTATCTCGCCGTGAAAATTTAGTACAATATATTTCGCCTGAATTTGAAATCTTTTACTTATAGTAATTTGTTTAAGAAACTTGTTTCTTAATTAAAAAAAAAACATAGAAAATACGAATTAAAAATATGGAAATTTTAAAGCATATGACAACCCTTGATCCATAGAACACGATTACTACGCTTCAATATTGACTGTCGACAGGAATCGGATAATCATTATGGCTTCCTCAATGTAACTAGTTTATATTTAACTTCAATCGTTTTCCAGCTTCACGCTGTATCACGCACATAGCAGGATAGACAGAGGGAACCTAGTGTTAAGTCACTCCATTTCCCATTTGCCGCTGAATTCTAGAGGCAATGCGTTTTGAGTGGCGGATCTCAACGCCGCGCTTTACCTCGACATCAGAATAAAGAAACTAAAATATTAATTTTTGATGATTTTTTCGAATGGGGATCGAACTCACAACCAGTCGCATTAATAGTTAGACACTTGGTCCACTGCGCCACGACTGGTTTCACGAATCGTTTTCAATGAAATGTAAATTAAGTTATTCCATTTAAAATTCTTTGAACCCTCACACCAATTTTGTTGATTGCGAACAAATTTATAAGCTTCATTTTTATCTTCAATTTGGGCGGACAGCAATTAATGACTGCACTCAAAAATGTCTAAAGCAATAACGGTATTTTTAAAGTACAAATATATCATTAAAAAAATGAAATATGTTATATTTTTTATTATTTTATTGTCTTTTTTGAACTTGAATTCAGAACCTGTAAAGTGTGTACTGTGTACTTCTAAGTACAACTAAAAAATAATACTATGATATAGTTATCATTCCACTAATAAGATCGTATAATATTTGTCAGGTTATATTAGAGGTTTGTATGTATGTGTATATGAAATAAATAGAAAAGTAACATATATGAGAAACTCTTTTTTTCCCAATAGGTTAATTATCATCTTAATTATCATTAGGCAAGAAAAAATAGTATTATTTGAACTATTTTTAAAATATTATTCTTCTAAAAATAGTAACTAAGAATATTTTTTAATATAATTTAGAAATTTCTTTTCTTAGTGTAAAATAACATTTTAAACATTCAAAACCAATAAAATTATCCCTAATACCGATGCTATATTTAAAAAAATAAGTATGTCATTTAATAAATAACTATAAAATTGAAATCTTATGGAGATCGATTGGTCGATAAAGAATTTATTTATAAAGTAAACGTGAGATCGATGAAAGATATCGAAGTGAAATGTAGACGTAGACCTTAAATATATGTTTGGCATATTTTATAAAGAAATATGTGTACTTAGTTATAAAATAATTATAATATAATTACTTAATTAACTAATACTTTAAAACCTGTTTTAAGAATAGATTTTATTAAAAAATTAAATATTACTTCATATTAAAAAAGTTACTTTTCATATCTTTGATCTTATTGGTTTTTCATTTTCACATATCTCCCGTACAGATGTCATTAGATATAACAAAGTTGTAAATATTTATAGCTATACCTAACCTATAATTTATGTTACAGGTTCAAATCGGACTTGGGGAAATACTATTTTTAGTAATTCTTAGATCTAATGAATATTAGAAAGTGAAGAGTAAACTTACCTGCTATACCTAATGCTCTCTAAAAGTCGTCTTAGAGACCGTATTTTTTTCAGCTTCTCGATGTATCCTGCACACCGCAGGACAGGCAGAGGGAACCGACACTCCGTTCCCCGTTTTCCGCCGAATTCTGAAAGCATTGCATGATGAATGACGAAACTTGACGAAAATGCCGCCTACACAACAGAGCGAAGAAATGAAAATTGAAAATATTAAATATTTCATTACCTCGAATGGGGATCGAACCCACGACCGCGTTTGCACACACTTGTGCCTGCGCCATAACTGGCCTCCCATATTATAGCTAATTTTTTTTTTGAAAAAGACATTCAATAGATACGAATAGGTCACTTCAATGAACTTAGATATTCAAATGATTCCCACATTACCCCTATGTTTAAACCACATACGGGAACCTTATTACGATGCAAGAATAATTCTATTATACCCACCTTTCATCAAAACATCACCCTTTTACTGTCCAAGTTAATCCTGCCTAGATGTTTTCTCATAGTTAAATCTATACTTAAAAGTATAATAGACAAATTTATATCGCAAAATCACCTTTATTGTAATTGTTTTAAAGTATATTTTAGTATGTATAGTAAACTACTTTAAGAATAGGCATTCTTAACCAGCTGTCTTTTCTCTAGGTTACCGGTTTGCGAAGGACGAATCCGAATAGCGATTAA
>JAEBDU010002712.1:0-12581 GCA_016802625.1 Heliconius numata | reverse complement strand
TAAAAAAAAATATACCTAAAACAATATAATTCTGTATTAATATGAACCATTAGGTTATAATTATTTAATTAATATTCAATAACAAATATGCACATTTAACTCAAGTTTAATCTGCATTACCGTTGTTCTCCTAAATACTTTAAATTCTCCGCTTTAATACATTAAATTTGCCCAGTCACGTATTTATTTTGTATGGAATGGCTATCGTACATTGTTATACGTAGGATGGGCACATGGGCACATGGGCACATGCTCATCACGTCCAGCTTTCCCCGCGCACGCGCATGTCCTTTCTTTAGCTAACATAATTGATATTACCGATCCGAGTCGAGTTAACTCGTAATAATAAATGTGTAATAGATAATTGATTTTCTTTATTATAATTTTTAATGTAAAAGTTTTATATGTAATATTTTAATTTATTTTATTATGTCACAGAATGCTGAAACTTGGCGAAACTATTATGGGTTTCATTTTTATGTCTTTTAATAAATATTTTTTTCCTATTAAAATACGCTAGAAAATTCTTTAAAATTTCATATTATATAAATATTTATAAATGAGAAAGTACTCCTCATAGCAATATAATAAAAAAATCATATATGTATATATTATAACCATATATAAAAGTAATTTTAATAAGTAATTTAGAAATTAATTTGTTTTTTATAATTTTCCAATCATATAATGTCAGTACTTGTCAGATACACCGACTATCGTTTCGTTTCTTTTTTGTATGGATTTCGGCCTCGTTATCTACGCACAATGAGTGCTTTTATACGGGCATTTAACTACTATAACGTTTCACTTTTCACTTATCTATGTTTTATATATTTATTAATAAGTTATGAAAATTTAACATAATAAGGTTAAATATTATTTATAGAAATAAGGTTAAATATTATTTTAACAACAAATTGTTAAAATTTAAATTGTCTTTCTTCTAATCTTTCTTTAAATCTTTTTATTTATATATTTGAGACTATTTTGGAAGTTAATTTGACATCTGTTGAAAAATATAGTTGTTTGCAAGTTAATGTAAATGTATACAGAGATAATGTAGCTCCAAATAAAATGGAACTGCTCTAGTAACTTTCATGTTTCTTTTATTTTATATTCTAATACTTAATTTTTACTTCCAAAACTAAACTTTAGGTACAAAATTATTAAAAACATGTTATAACAAACTTTTACTTTTTCCGAACTTTTTTTAAAACTTTTACTTTTTTTAAGCCAGTAGTGGCGCATGGGCACAAGCGTGTGACGGTAAACGCTCATGGATGGACGAAAGCACGGCGTTGAATTCCGTAATTTAAAACGCAATGCTTCCAAAATACGGTGGAAAAAGGAGAGAGTTAAGACTCTCTCCTCATTAGGGTTCCTCCACCTACTCCACTATAAAAAAAATATATTTAAAATTTTCTTTTATATTTTAAAAGATTTTATTAACACTACAATTTAATATCTTTTAATACGACGAATTTTTACTTAATAGTTAAATTGGTAAAATAAATAGCAGCTAAGATCATGAATTCATGAAGCAAGACGCATGTGTATAACGACTTCTGACCCACTATCTTGATGGTGCATAATTAAATGTTTAATAGCTTAGCGCTTTCGCGAATGATGAAGTCGAATTTCAATACATTGTTGCTTATTTAAACATCTATTGTACAGAAAACTAGTGTTAAGACACTCCGATTCCCGCTTTCCGCTTAATTTTCGATACATCTTCGGCTTTACATCAGAGCGAACAAATGAAACTTTTCTTCGACTGGTAATCGAACAGGCAATCTTTCACGTTTACATTCGCACGCTTGAGCCCTGAGCGCGACGACTTACCTCATAGGAATATTAAATTATTTTTTGACAATTGTATCGCTATGATCTTGAAATGTTTGTCGTAAGTATAAAATTGTCGTTTTTCATTTAGAAATAATTTTGCTTGATTTAAACTATTAAAAAAATACCATATTTTTTATTACTTTCGCCATAGATTTGGTTTTTGTTTTTCTTAACATTTTTTTAGATAACTCTTAGTAATAGTTTATGTCTATCGACGTCTGTTAATTACTTTGGTCAGGCAAAAACATAAAAACCTTGTTTTTCGGCAACTTTTTTTTTGTATAATATTAAGCAAATATAAATATTCTCAGAATTATGAGATGATCTTAGTTTTTTGTTTCTCTTATTTTAATTACCTTTTTTTATTATTAATGCAATAGTGAAAAGTTGGTAGTTTTAACAAATAAATATTATGTTATCTATATATCTTATAAATTTAACACGTTCGTAAGTAATATTTGCAGATAAAAGATATTAAACATGTTGGTATTTAAATACGTTGCTAGATGCTGTGGTTTTTCACAGAACCTCGCAAATACAATGAAAATTACCATATTTAATTTTTTTCTTAAGTACCCATACGGCTTTCCGCTTCATGGCGATGACCCTGAGTAATCTTTGGACGTGAAAAATTGCCAACTTCCATATTAAACCCCGTCTAGAATAATAAGATAGATAGATAGAATAATAATAGATAGATAGATAGATAGATAGATAAGAGAGTTTAACTGTAAACAACTTATTAAAACCTAATGCGCGTGTCGTCGTATGTCGGCTTCATGTACAGTTCCTTTCGAGAAATAATGAGATATTCATGTTTAAAGGTACTTACTTATATTATAGAGAAATTGATATGAAATTTAAGTTTCGTTTTTAATATTTCGTAATAATTATTTAGTATTAATAGTAGAGGACGTTGTGGGGCAAGGGCAAAACTGTAAACGCTAAGGTTGTGGGTTTGATTTCCGTTTGGAGGAATGAAATATTTAATATTTTCATTTTTTTGCTTTGGTAACTCGTGCTGAGCACTTGTGCTGAGGCACAACGCGGTGTTGAATTCCGCAATGCTTCGATAATTCGGCGGAAAGTGTAGAACGGAAGTGTCTTAATGAGAACGGAGTGGCTTAACACTAAGTTCCCAGGTTTCCTTTGCCTATCCCGCTAACTACGAGATGCTATATAAGCTAAAAAAAGATTAGATATTTTTTTATTTCAAATTTAAATAGTATCTTAGTTAGACTCGATGCTATCGACAAAAATAACAAACAAACAGACTGCTTCATTTAAATGAAATATAAACTATATAAATATTAGTCATCAAGAGTCAAAAAACCTTACTTAGCACCAAGAACCTGTTCTTAAGTTCGTATTATACGAGTAGGTATGTAACTTTGCATACTTTGATATTTGAGATATCAGAGAATTGCTGGCGTCGGTTTTTTGTTCATATCAAATGTGTTGAGTGCCATTGTTGGCGAACACGAGTAAATGTTGATATAATACCCACTGTGTGTTGATATAATGAACTCGTCTAGCTAATTATGGGGTTTTTTAATTAAATTCTCGTATATAACGAGTGTCTTACTTAGCACTAGGTTCCCTCTGCCTACCTTTCTTTTATATATATCTATGTATAAAGCATTTTTTTGTCTTACAAATAATGATAAAATTGATTTAATTATTAAATTGATTTAATTATTAGCTTCAGGCTTCACGCTATATCTCGCACACAGCAAGGTGTTTAATCTATTGCTTAAGACATTCCGTTCTCCATTTTCCGCCGAATTTTGGAGGGATTACGTATTGAATGGCGGAAGTGAACGCCGCTTTACCTCAAGCCAAGCTTTGCCTCCGCACCAGAGTAAAAGAAAAGAAAATATTGAATATTACATTTCTTCGAGTGGGAATTGAACCCGCACCACACAAAAAAATATAAACCTATCTAAATATTATCTACTTAGACCGCTAGACTTGCGGTCGCCAATATTTGCAGCAATTGGAGCGATGCAACGCGAGTTTGTTTTTGATTGCCATCTTGCTTGGAAGCAGTTATTCCTAATGATGCACCGGCAGCGGAGGTGGTCTCTTTCTTTTCACTCTGTCATGCTCCTGCCGTTGTGGAGTAAACGCTGTCATTATCTGTAGATCTCTTATCGTTTTACTATTAGATACGGGGGGTGATGTTGTTTGTTGGCTTGGTTGGTTTTGGTATTGATAGTGGGTTCAATTCTATTTGGAACTTGTGTGAATAGATTTTCTCTTTAAATTGACAATATAATAATTTATTGTATGTACATTATTACCTAGCTGGTTCCTAAACTTATAAGAATCGTAGAAAAAATTAATTAAATTAAAATATAATGAATATTAGTTTTTCACACAGATAAAGATATATATATAAAAATAAATATTTAAAAAAGACATGATCATGATCAGAAATGTGATGATCATCATCATCATCACATTTCTTTTAATTTAAAAAAACTATTTATAGCAAATACACGTAACTTATAATATAATTAGTTAAGTGACTGTGCGATCAATCAATAAACAACATGAACACTTTAAGCCAATGTAAATATTTACGTTATCTTTAACATTAAGTGGCGCCGGAGTTATTATACATTATTAAGAATAATTAATTATTATAAATTATTAAAAAATAATTGCTATTATTATAAATATGATTAAACAATAATTTGTAGCAAATAAACGTTATCTATATATATAAAATCGAAAGGTCACTCACTCATCACGAAACTACACGTGCTAGGAATCTCAAATTTGCATAGGAGTTACTTATAGAACGTAGGTGCTCGCTAAGACGGGAACTTGCAATATTCGACTTCTAGGGGGTTGTTTTTGGGGTTGTAAGTTTGTATGAAACTTTATTACTACAAATGCTAGGAGTCTCAAATTTTACATGGACGTCACTTATATGACATGGGTACTCATGGAGACAGAAATTAATAAACGTAGTTCACGCAGGCGAAGCCGCGGGAGGGCCGCTAGTTTATAATATAAACAGTTAAGTTACTGTTTGGTCAATCAATAAACAATATCAACACTTTAAGCCAACGTAAATATTTACTTGTTAGTGTTATTATACATTTCATATAGTATCTGCATTCATTTACGCTAAGATAATGATTCATGCTCGTATTGGTAATGTAAACATAGAGTAATGCAAACAAATACTTATTTTAATTTTAAATGAAACTCTTTAATAGGTTTTTTTAGCTTTAGGCTTGGTAGAGGGTCTAATATTAGACCTACCTGCAAAGTGTTCGAAACGTTGGCTTTCCAAAAATGTATAATACCAAATATATGCAATTAATAAGGTTAAAGAACCTTAGTTATAAAAAAAATATGAAACTTCATTTAAAATATGTAATAATCGTGAAAAATCAAAGATCAAATACTTGATGCACAGCAAAAATGTTATTATATTTAAATTTTGCTGAAATTCTTATACTACAGTTATAAATCGAGTTCAAATTGTTTATTTTATAACATAAATTTGTATATTATAATCTATCTATAGTTTATAAACCTCATTTATTTACTTAACTAGTAGATAAATACTAGTTAAGAAAGACAATTTAGTATGAAAGATTTTGCATTAGTTATGCTACCTCCGGGTCTGGTCTTATCATTTTCTTACTATCTCCCATCTTGTTAGTTTAACGGTTGTCCTACTATAACTTGAAAATACTAATATAAACTTTTTAATATAATTTATGGTTATTTCTATAGAAAATTGTTAAGAAACATAGAGTTGCATATTTCAATTGCATACACTTTCTTTAATTGCAATTAACATTGTTTTTTTTAGCTGCGTGTTTAGCTGCGGAACTTAACGCCGCATACATTGTTTATCGTGTTTCCTATTATTTTCAGTTCCTTATCGTTCTTGTCATACAATACGGTAGATGCTAATTAAAAAGACCACTATAACGTAAATTGTAGACGCGACGTACTGTCACCTATTATATATTTAGCAGAGACAGTCTAATAGCAATAATAAACAATCATCTCGGCACCTGCGGTCAAGACAGGTGTCATTATATGTATATAGCTAAGTAAACTAACTGGGTCACCCAGTAGTATAGATAGATGAACCACGTTTACAATACGTCGAAGAGAATAGGGAAAGAGAGAGAGAAATAGCTTTTTGTTTTCCTTTTAGATATTACTTTCGTCTACTCTATATGGATGCTTTTTCTTAATGTTTGTTGAAAAATAAATACATATTCATTAAAATTTTTGTTATTTAAATTGAATTAAATTTATGCACATATGTACGTGTTTGTTGATCTCAGTAAGTCAAGTTCAATTCACTTTTTGATGTTTATTTATTTCTCACGTAAAAAAACGATTCGTGCCATTTTTTTTTTATAAATAAATAATTTTCAACGTTTTATTTTAATATTAATATGTCTAAAATAAAGTTAAAATCTATATTTTTCCTAAACATTTATTTGTAAACGGAATCCACTCTAACAATGGTATGGTAAGTTGTTGTGAAAATAGAGTGGGTCAGTATCGTTAATGCTTACATTGCTCGTGACAAGGTAAGCTCTAAAATTATGTGCGTCTTTCGAAACCGATACGTTTTACTTTTAAACGTGATATATACTAAATTATTGTAAACGTGCTATCTGTAGGAATATGTAGTTACGTTAAAACATGCTTTATATCACAATTAGCGACCCAAATGCGGCTTCGCCCGCTTAAACTTATTGTTGTGTTATATCTAAATTATTCGAAATATTTCTTAAATTGTAGTCTATGTGTTATTCTGTTGTATAAGCTATGTCACTGTAAAGTTTCATCCGATTCAGTTTAGTGATTTTTGCATGAAAATGAAACAAACATTAATCCTAACAAAATTTGGTATTTATAATATTAGTAGGATTTTAAAGCCAATTGTTAAGTTTATCGGCTTATTAGACAATATACAAAAAAAACGCATTCACTATGACATATTATGAATTTTCAACCTACTGTATAATCTGATCAAAAACGCGCTCCCTACCTATGGAAGATTCGTGGTTTTGCACTATCCCCGACGATGTGTTTATCCTATATACTAAACTAGCCCATACCAATTCTAATAAGTCTATACTATCAAAAAAAACTATATGTATTTTTTTTTAACGCAATTTAATTGGTTATAAATATCACAGTAATATTATGTTTAAACGAAGCGTGCCTCCATTAAAAACAAAGTCATTGACCAGGTGAAAGAAACATTAATATATTCATATAGCAATCATTTATTACAAAATAAACATGTCAGTTGTATAAGAAAGATTATATTGAAATTATGCGTGACTGCGATTACAGAAATGCTGATACACTAAAGGAATTTTGTTACGAACTCACAGCCTGCATTCGTTACATATTATATTCAAATGTATGCATGTAAGAGAGTAGCGACCCGCTCGCGGCTTCGCCCGCTTGAATTACATAATTATACTAATAATAATATAGTTTTTAAAACTTTGTCTATATCTATATTAAAGAAAAGTTTTAGCTAATTCAACAAAACAGTTATTATAATTGTTTTTAACAACGATTTTTAATTTTAAAAAATCATAAAATTTTGGTTCTATTACTAAACGCCACTAATAGCATTCTTTAATATAGATAGATTAATATATATTCAGTTGTTATTTTTGTGTTATAGTTTTCTTTTTTTAAACAAAGTTGCAGTAAGCAGTTTGTATTATTTTGTTTGTGTTTTTTAAAGTATAGAACCAGAGACAGGCTGGTAAAAAAACAAAAAATCTAAATGTAAAATGCATTTAAGATTTCGTAAAAAAATAATAATCTTTAAAATCACTTGTTGTTTTCGATATATAAATAGTTTAATAATCTTTATTCTATCTATTTTATTATAGATCATGTTTCGTGGTGGCGTGGTGGGAGAGCTGGACGCGAGGCGCGACGCCGCCCTCGCGCGCGTGCTGGTGCGTCTCCAGGCCAGAGCGCGTGGCCTGCTGGCACGCCGTCGTGCGCAGAGACTCCGTACTCAACACACTGCCGCCAGGTGAATAGAGTTGTTTTTTTTATTAATAAAACGGCGTTGGGTTCCGCCACTCAAGATATAATGCCAGTGAAGCTAAAAATAAGAAGAAAATATATATTGGCGAATTGTAAGAGTAGTAGATAATAGCCATTTTTTGTCCTTAATAGCAAATACTTGTTACAAGTTATTATTTTTTATTATTTATTTATTATTCTTATTATCATTGCTTTTTTTATAAAAAAATCTCAAAACTCCTAGGTAAATATTAAAAAAATATTACTAAATTTCTAATCTCTTTCAGAGCTTATAAATATGTTTCTAGTTTCACTTAAAAACATAATAACTAACAGTTAATTAAATTATTTAACATATTGAAATTTACGTTTCACAATCGTATCGACATTATGAAACTTTCAATATGTGAGATGCTGCGTCTATAATCGTTGCGTGTTGCACGCACGGATTCCTCTCATTCCTCTTAATGCGATGACATTGTGGAGAATAACAAAAAACTAAAATATTTCATTTTTTCATTTCTTCGCTCTAGTGTTGAGGTAAGACGCGGCGTTAAGCTCCGCTACTCAACGCGCAAATCCTCCAGAAATCAGCGTAAAATGGGAAATGGGGTGTCTTGACATTAGGCTGCCTCTGCCTGCCATGCTATATGCGTGATACAGCGTGAAGCGTGAAAAAAAGGCAATTATTAATAGTAATTTATATCTTTATTAATATTAATATCATTATCTATTTAATAAAACAGATGCGTCCAACGCAACGTGCGCGCGTTCCTCGCGGTGCGGGACTGGCCGTGGTGGCGGCTTCTCGTCCGCGTCACGCCGCTGCTCGCCGTGCACCGCACAGAGCATAGACTCAAGCAGGCTCAGGTAAAGATATTATATAGACCTCTAGGACCTCTAGACCACTCTCAAATTTGAGATCGATCTTGAGATGTTGTGAATGAAAATTCGTAAATTATATATCTATGAATGAAAATGGCATCACCGATCCGGCAGATCGATCTCAGACTTGAGAGCAAACCTATTGTGTTAAAAGAAAATTTAAATTGTATCGCAATTTAGATATTTTGGTGTTGTTTTTTAAACACTAAGAGAGTTTAAATAATTGTTTGATTTACTAATCAAATAATGAAATACCATAAATACTTATTATAGATTTTTAGTACCTACTTAGAAAAAACTTCAAAAATGGCGGTAGATGGAAGTTGGTACTTGTTACACAACCCCGACTGTTTCTATAGAAAAAGCAGCTTACCGCTTACTTTTAGAATGTAATGTGAACATTTTCATTCAAGGAAAAGTAATTAAAGTTAATACATTCGTACATGTGACTGACGCAATCGTAAACCGCAAAGAATATAGTGGGTACATTTAATTTGACAAGTCCAGTAAGAACTTGATGCGAATTCTGAGTGGCCTACTGTACGGTTTCTTTTTTCTTATGTTACTTAACATTAGGTTCCCAATGCTCACCCGCCTATTTGTATCCCACATACAATAAGGTAAGCAAAGGCAACCTAGTGTTAAGACACTCCATTACCCGCTTTCCGCCGAATTCTGGAGGCGAAGAAATGAAAATATTAAATATTTAATTTCCTCGTATGGGATTCGAACCCACAACCTGTAGCGCTGTAATCACACGATTGCGCCACAACTGGCCTCAAACCGTACAATTCCCAATAATAATTACGCTCACACTTTCTCTACGCGTTTTTTTTCTTTCAAGCAAAACCAGTCGACGCAAGTATAAGGTAGACAGAATGTCTTTACAGTTGCGAACTAAAGATAAACAACTTACATTGCATAATTATTATATGAATCGCTGTAATAATTTCAAAAAGGAAATATTAACACAGAATAATTATGGTTGTTTCTAAATTATATTGGTAAACTTAGTGTTACAATCGATTGTTATATTATTTAAATAAATATTATAATTATTGTGAATCCTACTGGAGGAAATTAAAGAGAAATATACGAAAAAATAAGGTTAAACATGCTACATTTTATAGCTTGGTTCTCATTGCTTAGATTTTAGAAAAATAATAATAAACATTGCGAATAATCTATATCAAAATTCATGATTGCAAAAAAGAATAATTAAGGCCTGTCATGGCGCAGGGCTACAAGTGTGTAACTGGAAACGTGACTGGTTGTGGGTTCGATCCCCACTCGAAAAATTGTGTTCATTTCTTTGCTCTGGAGTAGAAGCAAAGCGCAGCGTTGAGTTCCTCTAGAATTCGGCGGGAAATGGGGAACGGAATCTCTTAACACTTAATTCCCTCTGCCTATCCTGCTGTGTGCGGGATACAGCGTGAAAATGATTACAAAATTGCTACAAGCACGGGACGCCACAACATTAATGTCGAAATAGATCTCTTATATCGCATAGGTTATCTCGCGGCCGAGTTTTATTCACCAGTTACAAGACAACTTCCTGCTTATATAGATGTGAATTAAAGATTCACGGCAGAGGTCAACGACCCGAGATCAAAGTGCATAATCAACGTAATAATTGAGGAAGAGGATTTGATCGCAGCCTTCGTAATAAGGCATTGTTTTAGCTGGTGCATACGACGACGTTCACAAAAAGACATAGTTCTTCCACTGTTTGTATGTTTGTTGTATCTTTTTGTGTATAACTAGCATTCCGCTCGCGGCTTCGCCCGCTTGATTTTCATAATTATTAATTTTCTAATCTGCATTAAGTACTTTCGTTTTCTAATAATAATGACATAATTTCTAAAACAATATCTATATTTATATTTAAACGTAAAGTTTCAGTCCATTTAAGCAGTTATTTATAGTAATTTTGATGAACATTATTATTTAAAATGATATGATTTTTTTAATCATTGATTGAAAATTGAAATAAAATACTATAAACACTAAACACTAAACTACTAACACTAAACACTAAATGTTAAGAAAAGCTTGCTAAAATACGATATTGAAAACCTCATATAATCGATTAAGCTGAATCTGAGATATCGTGGACTAACGTAAAGAAAAACAGAGAAAAAAAATAAAAAAACATTGTTAACGTTATTAAATGCCAATAACATTTTTATACTTATATATCTTCCATGTACCTACAGACACCCATCAGTTACTATTTAATTTTAAATACGTACCTATAGATTAAATTACATAGTTATCTATTATTATTATTATTTTTTGTCTCCATGAGTACCTACGACCTATAAGTTATGTCCATGCAATATTTGAGACTCCTAGCATTTGTAGTAACGAAGTTTCATACAAACTTTCAACCCCAAAAACAACCCCTTAGAAGTTGAATATTGCAAATTCCCGTCTTAGCGAGCACCTACGTCCTATAAGTAACTCCTATGCAAAATAACTATGAAACTCCTAGCACATGTAGTTTCTGAGATTTCGTGATGAGTGAGTGAGTGACCTTTCGATTTTATATATATAAGATATATAAAAATATATACAGGGTGTCCCAGGAGTCAACGATAAAACGAAACCAGGTGATAGACCAAGTCATGACAGTTATGAGAAAAATATAAAAAAAAATCTTTGTCATGTATTTTTCATATTATATTGAATTTAAAAAATATCGGAAAAACCGACACCCTGTGATGGTTTTTCAAATCCCAGGACTACAAATATTACTCTTTCTTCATTTTTTTTTCTGTAATGTAATCATGAGTAATTCTTCTGTGAATTACAGTTTAAGATTGAAACATACCTGCATCAGTTTTTAATAAAATATCGTGTTTTTGCCAAACATTAAATTCAAAATATTTACTACATCCAACTTTAACCGACTGTACTAAAAAAAAAATGTACTACACTGTTTTTGCAAGTAACTTTAAAAGTTGGCGCATTTAATCTGGATTCCGAAATGGTACGACACTTGCTGGATTACTTCTTTGTTGAAGAGAGAAAAATCGAAATACACGATAATCGGGATGACGTTCAGCTTTTTGGTATCTTTTCCGATACATTCTAGCTGCAGCATTTGCGTTACATAACCATTCTCCATGAATGAAATGCATATTGGCAATGTGTCAAAGACCGAGTATATGGCCTGCGAGACCCCGGACTCGAGCACTGGACTTATAATCGGACTTATAATCCTGAGCCAGCCCCTAAGTCGGATAAGCGTTGCCTGGGCTAAGTGGCGGGAGGTCACTGGTGTGGTCTGTGATCTTAAGATACCGTCCAAATTCTGATCCGTCTTATAGGTATCGTGATCGATGCCTCCAGACTCGTGCATGACGGATCCAAGGTACCTGAACTTTTCCAACTTAGGGGATGACCCAGGACTTATATGGATAGTGCTCGAGTCCGGGCTCTCGCAGGCCATATACTCGGTCTTTGACACATTGCCAATATGCATTTCATTCATGGAGAATGGTTATGTAACGCTAATGCTGTAGCTAGAATGTATCGGAAAAGATACCAAAAAGCTGAACGTCATCCCGATTATCGTGTATTTCGATTTTTCTCTCTTCAACAAAGAAGTAATCCAGCAAGTGTCGTACCATTTCGGAATCCAGATTAAATGCGCCAACTTTTAAAGTTACTTGCAAAAACAGTGTAGTACATTTTTTTTATAGTACAGTCGGTTAAAGTTAGTTGTAGTAAATATTTTGAATTTAATGTTTGGCAAAAACATCACATTTTATTGAAAACTGATGCAGGTATGTTTAAAT
>JAEBDU010002703.1:0-14628 GCA_016802625.1 Heliconius numata | reverse complement strand
GACCTGAATGAACACCCTCGTACAATGTGCTCTACGTTGTAGGTACATTGGTTGTTCATTCTAAATGGCAATATTGTATTTATTATCTGTATTTAATCAATAATTGATTATTTTATATACTCATATTATTAGTTAAGGACAAAAAAATTAGATTCACGCTGTATCCCGCACACAGCAGGGTAGGCAGAGGGAACCTAGTGTTAAGACATTCGGTTCTCAATTTTCGCCGAATTCAGGAGAAATATAAACGTAAATAAATATTTCACTTTCTCTAGTGGGGATTGAACTCACAACCGTCGCGTTACAGTCACACTCTTGTGCCGCTGCGCTACGACGGCCTCGTTTTTTTATAATGCTATAAATATTAATAATTTTGTAATAATTCTTCGTAAAAAGGAATAATCATAATATATGCCACCAGACTATGTGGGCAGTACAGACAATAACTATACAAACTCTTCTCAATGAAATCTTGGCAAAGATTTTTCTCTTTTTACCAATAATAAGAAATTAATGGTATGTAGTAACTAATGTATGAAGAAAAGGTTATTTCTTAAACATATATTTTTTAATATTTTATAAAAATAGGTTATTATAAGTTGGAAATAATTTTAAAATCCTTAGAAGATAAACGTGGCCAAGGGCCAAGAACTATGTCAGAATTCAGAACTTAATGTGGTGTGAATCTTTTACGTGCCGAACGAAAGCTTGTATAATGGGGATAGATCGATAGATTATTCATCTTGTCTGGTCAGTTCATTATAAGATTAAAGTATAATTTTTAGATTATTATAAGATAAATAATTATTTTTTTATAATGAAAGCCAAAATTTATCTTATAATAGTAAGCGAAAATCAACGCCGCCTTTTCATCCGTCCTCTCCCAAGTAGGAATCGAACCCAAAAGCATCGCGCCTACTAATACGGCCTCATAACAACTACTTATTACATATATTTTAAAAATATAGAGTAAAAACACTCTTTAATACTAGCCAAAGTTACTTACATACATTGACCTGGGTTGCGCTATTGATTTTACACCTCTGTAAATAGTTATCGGCGTCAACTCAAGTACTGGATTTGAAATTGCTGAAGGGGAGATTTGTTGGGTTCTCACCTCTCTCTTCATTATTAATTGTGGGATTAAGATGAGTTTCTCTATAATCGTTTTGTTTGAAAATTTATGAATTTATATTTGGTAAAGTTAGAAGATTATTATCGTAGAGCTTTTATAAAAAGAAATTGTAAGATCTATACATATAAATAAAATTGAAGTGTTTATCGTTGATTTCAAAACAGTCATGTCTTTCTCTTTCTGCATATATTATAGTTATTTACATGAAACCAAAACACAATCAATTAAAATGTTTGTTTGTGTATATTTCTGTTTGTCTGGAACAGCTAAACTATTTTTTAGACAAACACTGAAAGATACAGAGAGTTGTATATAGATTTTTTCACCCGGAATTCCCGCTGGATCAGGATTTACGCAGGAAAAACCACGTTCGTGTAAAATCGTGGGCGCGTATCTACCTACCTCAATATATAAATACAAAATAAGTAGACATTCTTTGAGAACAAAATCAAATAAAACCTCAAATTACTTAAATAATGACTTGTCTATATAAACATACAATATAAATTTATTATAAATTCAAATTGAAATTAAATAAATTATAAAACATTTATTTTCCCCATTCGAGAAGAGTTTAGACCTAAGTTTATAAAATTACGTTAATATTGTTAGACTGTGACATCGTTCTCATTAATCAGTGAGACGTGGCGTGAGGGCGTGACTCCACTGGAACCATGCTGATTGGATTTTTACTCCTTGGCAGAAACAAATGGGTAATCGAAAGCAAAAGGTCGTGAATCAAATAGGTTTAGCCTTAATAAAATTTATTTATTTTCCTTTTACTTGATTCATCAAGTAATTTAAAACATCTTGTGTGATTCTGTTGAGTATTACGGACCTTCTATTCTTAAACTGGACTTATAAACATATACAAATAAAGTTTAATTACAATATATTACAGTAAACGTCACTGCAAAAAATACGTCTGCAGAAAATATATAACAAATAATAAATAAATAATACAATTTTAATTAGGCTTCAAAAAGGAAACGAGTTCGCCTCAAATCGATATTAGACGATTTTGATTTGTCTGTTCTTATTCAATGGGATGCCAGCATTGAAAAAAAATGCGCAAATTTGGTCCGAAAACTGCCCGATAAATTTAATTACGTTTATAAATTGGATGATTTCTAATCAAAAATTCATTGAATGAAAATGTTTTCACTTACATTATAAAGCTTTTTTTATTATTGGGATTACCTATTTGTATGTATTTGTAAGTTCAGTTTTACATTAGATGGTCAATAGTGTACGGATGAATTAATAACAATGGCCGTATGCATGTAGCAATATTCAAATTCATGAGATATACACTATACATGATGCAGAGAATATTGAGGCAAAACAATTGCTGAGTTATGTAAATCCACATATATAACATTATGTCAAGAAACAATAGGGCTGTCACTTTAAAGATAATTTCTTTAACATTTTTATACTTGCACTGTTGGATTTCTTACTGCAAACTTAATGCATTTTTTTGTTTTTTGTAGTCAATATAGCATAGTATTCATATAAATTCATATACTTAGATAATTTTCTTCTTTTATGCCCAAACAGGATTCAGTTAACTGTTAACTTCATTATATTACGGGAATCCAAACACCAAAAATCAGCTTCACGCTGTATCCCGCTCACAGCAGGATAAGCAATTTTTTGAGGCATTGCGTGTTAAGTGGCGTAACTCAGCACCGGGCTTTTGCCTAAGTGAAAGCAAAACTGGAGCGAAGAAACAAAAATATTAGAAGAAATAAATAATAATTCATTCCCTCGAGAGAGAATCGGGCCCACAATCATCACATTACAGTGACACTCTTGTACCACTAGGCCACGGCGGCCTCAATATATATCGGGAATACTTAAAAAAAACACAAAATCAACAACCCTAGATAAGAGATAAGTTTGGCGCGTCAGCAGAGCAACCTACAGTTTACTTATTCATGCATCCATGATTCCGAGGCGGAGTATTGCGCCCCCGGGGCCCGGGGCCCGGGGCCCGGCGCCGGAGCCCGGGGGGTCGTCAGCGGCGCAACACGTTTCGTGTACGATTTTATTCACTTCTTACTACCGCTGTACAACAATGTTTCAGTAGTAATACGAGTATATACTGAGATGTAAAAAAAAATTGTAAGGAAATATTATCTTAGTACGAGTAAGTACATATATATGTATATGTATGTCAGATAGAAATATTGCCTTAAATTTGATAACGATTCATATGATAGTAATATTAAAAGAGGTATTATATCAAGTAAAATTAACAAACTTAATGATTTTTCTCCGTATTTATTATTATTTGGTTCTACGATGGAAACAACATTACCAATATATAAGAACTCTTAACGGCATATCTAATATATACATACATAATAAGTAATTAATATTTTATTAAGAAAACATCTAATATAACTACAGTTACTACTACTACTACTAGACTAAAACAGATTAATTTAAACTATATATTAATTAAGTAAATCATAATAATGAAACGAGACGTTCAAAGAACTAATTTTCCTGGTGATAATTTCAGTTTTTCGTATCCCTTTCCAATATCTCATTTTGTATAGGTACATGTAGATTTGACATTTTGCTGTATTGAGCTACAAATAGCTTTAATAGCGTCGGTGAAGTGACCTTTTGCTATTAATATGTTCCCCTCAGCTGAATCGAAGTTCAAGTTAACTCACTTATATGTAAATACTAGCGGCCCGCCCGTGGCTTCGCCTGCGTGAACTACGTTATTATTATTTCTGTCTCTATGAGTACCTACGTACTATACGTGACGTCCATGCAAAATTTGAGACTCCTAGCATTTGTAGTAACGAAGTTTCATACAAACTTTCAACCCCAAAAACAACCCCTTAGAAGTCGAATATTGCAAATTACCGTCTTAGCGAGCACCTACGTCCTATAAGTAACTCCTATGCAAAATTTCAGATTCCTAGTACTTGTAGTTTCTGAGCTTTCGTGATGAGTGAGTGACCTTTCGATTTTATATATATAGATATAGATATGTATATATTTGCCCTAACAAATACCCATCTGTCTGGTATTATCAAACTGAAACCATTCCTTTGTGAATAGTAATAAGGTATTCAATAAACATTTGAGCGTTTTAAACTTTATATCTAAGAATATTATTGAACGACAGTTTATTTTTTTATATATTATCAGCTTCACGCTGTATCCCGCACTCAACAAAATAGGCAGAGGCAACCTAGTGTTAAGACATTTCGTTCCCCACTTTTCGCCGAATTCTGGAGGCATTGGGTGTTGAGTGGCGGGACTCAACGCCGCGCTTTGCCTCGACGACAGAGCGAAGAAATGGAAATATAAATTAAAATAAATATACCATTAATAATATTATCTTGTCGTGGTCTTCATGTTGCCAAGTAAAAAAGTGAGTTCTTGTTATAAAGTTACAAAACTCATTACTTATAGTGACTAAGGAGACAGGTGAATGCCTACAACCTGGTCTGGAGACTCAAGTTTATAGGCATGATGCACCGCGTAAGGCACATTAAATAAAAGTAATTTAAAACTATAGTGTTCAATTATGAGTTAGTGTTCAATGATATGCTTCCCGCTGTATCCCGCGCACAGCAGGCGAGGCAGAGGGATTCTAGTGTTAAAACACTCGGTTCCCCTCTTTCCGCCAAATTCTGAAGGTATTACACGTTGAGTGAACGGAACTCAACGTCGCGCTTTGCCTCGGTAATGTTTATTTACCAATATTACATGATATTTCACTTATAAGTGTAAAATTTCATGTTTATACAGTACCTTGAAAATACTTCATTTATGTCTATATGATACTATAAATTTTAATAAATGTCTGTATATTACTTAACTAGTGGACCCAAACGCGGCAACGCCTGCTTCAACTATAAGAATATTTATCAAATATATTCATGAAATTATTTTCAATTTTCAATAGAATTAGTAAGAAAATATAAGCTTAAATAATCAAAGAAAATAATAAGTAGAGACATATTATTAGAAAAAAATATTTGAGTTATTGAAATGAACCAACAAAAGGATTAAAAGTACCTAAAGTTTTCCGTGCGTGCGTACATACTCGTAGATATCGACTCTATGAAATAACTGAACATTTCTCTATATTAAATAAGATAATTTTAGGGAACAATATCAAATAAAATAAGAAGAGAATCAAAGTGTAGTTTAAATATGAAGCTAGACTGTTGATAGAACATTTTTTATATGAAGCTAAAATAATATTTATTTACTGTATTAACCGTATTATCCATCTCGATTATTCTGTAACTATTTTTATTCAAGAAGCACCTATTCCTTTCTTTATAGTCTTAGCTGTAATGAAAGTTTGTGGCCAGTTTATATTAAAAGAGAACTCGGGTCAAGTCCAATCCCTAGTGGGAATGGTTAGGTTAAATCTTATTTGTTACCTTTTACCCTGAAGTTACAATCTATTTGTGTTATATAGAATATTTTATTTAAGCTTCTAAAAATTTGTGAGTGCAAATATACGTAAATACTCATCTTTAGATAGCTATTAATATTATAAAAATACAGTCGAACTGATAACCTCCTCCACTTATTAAATAATTAATTTAAAATAATAAGTTTATTAAGTTGAAAGCACTTATCATATCAACTACTGATTGGAATTGAAAAAATATTTTTTGTGTTGGACATTCATCGAGGTAGACTATTGAGGCGTAAAAGACCGTGTGAAGTGGAGTAGGTTGAGTAGGAAGGCAGAACCTGGCAATAGCCGGGATTAATGCCAGAAGAAGGAAGAAGAAAGGACTAATAACGGACTATATTATATATATTAATCGTTTTGATGTATTTTTTCTCATGAACCTGCGGTTAGATTTACCCCGGGACCTTAGAATGTATCAGGCTCTTTGTTATTTCCATTTGACCACGGGAACCAAGCCGCAGATGCCAGGAAGCCAAGCGCGCTGAAAAAGTTATACCTATATATTTCATAAACATATAAGCTGTCTGTTCAAATTATATTACGAGGCTTCGCCCGCTTAAAATACAATAAAAAAAGCTCTGCTTTTTGTTATATTATATCAAATTATACAAAATGTTTACATTAATTCCATGCCCATGTGTATTCTGATGTAAAAGTTATATTACTATAAAGTTTCTTCGCAATTAGTTCAATAGCAATTCAATTCAATAATATTAGTAGGACTTTCATTTAATATCAGTAGGTTTGATTTTTTCATTTGATAAGCAATTAAATATAGTATACTTATCAATAAAAAAACGATATAAACAAAACAGTATTGATTATTTAAAAAAAAAACTATAAATATTAAATCTTTCATTTAAAAGGCAGTTGCATTTCCAAGCGATAAAACTTTAACAATTTATCATTCTTCAACATCACGCGATTAATGTGTTCGCCATTACTTGCCCATTAATAGTAAATGTCAGACATGAAGCTGGCACAGTTTTTAATGGTATATATAGTATAGTATATAGTTTATATTTACCTACAAACTAACCGATACCATTTACTGGAACTTGTATGTAGGGTAGTATACCACAAATATTAAAAAAATATTTATATATCGCAAAATAACAATCTAATTATTTTTCAGGGGAACTCAGTATTAAGACACTCCGTTCCTCACTTTCTGCTGAATTCTGGAGGCCTTGTGTGTGCAATGGCAGAACTCTACACCGCGCTTTGCCTCGACACCACAGCGGAGAAATGGAAATATAAAAGTAAATAAATATTTCACTTCCTCGAGTGGGGATCGAACCCACAACCGTCGCGTTACAGTCCCACCCTTGTGCCGCTGCGCCACGACGGCCTCAAGAGACAGCAAAAAATTTATCTTTAATATTAAATTAGAAAACATAATTATAACTTTGCTCGCCTGTAATACCAATATAAGTAGTATACGTAAATTAGTCCTAGAGTGATTTTATTAATGCAATTTCTTTAGTGAGTTACTAAAATATACTAAAATATTGATTCAATTCAAAGTTTCAAAGATGGAAAAGATTTAAAGATTCATCTTCAAGTCTTGCATTGAAATAAATTTCATAGAAAGAAAGAAACGGGCAAAACATCAAGAAAAATAAAACTCGATGTACTTAAGTTAAACATCATTCAAAACTTAATATCACAGATTGAAATATTGTGTTATATCAGATGTCGCTATTTCACGATTTCTGATTTCATGATTTATGACCTTGTATTGGAAAGCTTATTAAATATAGTAGACTTCTTATTCTATTTCAGTTTTCATACAACACTGTACTTTACTTTTGAAAATTTCGGATAATTATATTGATTATGCTACATATATATGCTTAAGTATGTAGTACGTAAATCTGAGTTTCTACCTATATATTTAAATCAAATATACTATATCATTATATCATACACATAGCTATTTTATTTTTATACTAGCGACGAAAAGAACATTTCTTTAACATTTTAAAGAATAATTATTGTTAAGGGAAGCTTGACAAAATAAAATAGTGAAAACTGTAATTAAATCGGTTAAGCTGTTTCTGAGATTAACATGAACAAACTCACAGACAGATAAAAATGTTACATAATTTTTTATTCTATGTTTTAGTTCCCCAATCGACCTCGATTTAATTATAAATAGATACAGATAACATTGTATTCTTTTAATTTCCTCGCATTTGTCATGCCAAGTGGATGAAAGAGAAAATCCAGCGGCAAGTCACTTCACTATTCACTATGCCCAATTAAAAAAAAAAATCTAAACGTTTTCTAACCCAATCTTGAACTGTTTTTAATTAATTATTCAATTATATTATCCCAAAGACCAAAAAAAAAACAAAAGAATAATTTATAAATAGACTTATAAATACAACAGCACCTGTTATACAGCTGTGCCTTTATATATTTTAATATTATCTTCCATGATAGAATACTCGAATGAGAATGAGAACGGTAACGGTTTGTACCCAAGAGAGGGCCTTTTTCCGGAATACGTAAGCGTTTTAGGAAATTAAGCTCGAGTAAGGTTGCAGCTAACTTGAGATTAAAACTGTTTTTTCTACCGTCCAATTACCGTTAACCTTTAAAATCTTTTAACAAGTTACATTTTTTAAGTAACATAAATGTTTTAAAACAGTAACATTCTTGCTGGTATAAACTCAATATAGGTTTTTTTTTTAATTTAGCTTTATATAATTTTATTTTACATTTAGTTTTATTATTACAATTCGTAAAAATGTTATATAATTTTACTTAATAATATAATTTAATTTAATTTTTTCACTCCATTTCCCAATTTCTGGCAAATTTTCGAAGTATTGCATGGTGAGTGGCGGAATTCTTGTTTCCAGGGCGAAGAAATGAAAATCTTATTGAATAATAATTCATTCCCCCGTGTGGCAAAAGAACCTACAACCCACTTTTACGCTTGTGCCACTGCGCCACAACGGCCTTCAATTTACATTTTGTTACGAATTTATCAGCTACAACGAGCCTACGATACGAGACGTACCGGTGTAGAAGCAACGAAAGTTTTTCATTTTTGCTTAATGGAAATTGCCCCTGATTTGTATGCTCAATTGCCCTTATCAGAAATAAGGTATTCCGTCATAACGATATCATTATGCATTGGCACCCCTCTGGCTTGACCCATTTAGGATGGCTTGGAATGTTATTCAAAATTTCTATTATATATTAATTATTTAAAAACATAGGTAAGACATTTTCTGAATTTTTGCCTTTACACCAGAGCGAAGAAAATACTATAAAAAGAATTATATGCTTCTTTAAAATGTATTGTAATAATTAAAACCAATAACATGATAAACAGTAGAAAATTTTCAGAAGGTAGAGTACCCCGAGGCTAGTGCTGAGGGCCAGTATAAATTGTAACGAGCAAAATAGATAAGTTTCACTTCTTCAATTTAATATTAATATTGTTTGTTTTATTTTCTTTTTAGGGTTCCGTAGCCGAATGGCAAAAAACGGAACTTTTTTAACTTCGTCATGTCCATCACAGTCATTTTATTCGGAGACTAAGGATATACTGAGTATGTACTGTGTAATTTAAAAGTTAAATTTATTTTAAAGATCGCTACAAAATTATGTTGTATAACGAAAAATTAATTATTAAGAGTAGCACTCCATGCCTGTAATTGAGGGATGAAAATAGAATTTGGGAGAGTATATACCAGAGTAGACCGAGTGCGTTATTATTAAATATGCCTTTCTAAATAGTATGGAGATTTCTAACAAAAGTTTTTTGATTATACCAATACTATGTGTGAAAATGGAAGTAGTTCTTAAGAACTATCTCCTTTTTCAACTTGGTTAAAAATAGCACGTCAAGAATAACATAAAAGTGGCGGAATAACATAAGTTTTTTATTTACTGCTACGGAACCCGTCATAGGTCAGTCCGACTCGCTCGTGGCCGTTTTTTCGTTCTATTCGTTCATTGTCATTTAGAATGTGACGTAATTTCGATCCTCTGCGTCAGGGAAAACGGTAGACGACAGACAGCCCGCGAATCCCGAATGTTGAATTTTTATTTCGTTATTATCAAGGACATGTTTATACAAATGGCATTAAAACTAAGGTTAGATATAATAAATTATTCACAAGCCAATATTAGATTTTTATTCTGGTTCAATATTACTCAATTTATTTGGTATAATTTCTATTGTATAAGATAATATAAGATATATTTATATTCTACTTTTTATAACATCCCACGATAGAAAACATTTTCATTATAATCATAAAATATTTATTATAATAATACAATTCTCTGTGTAAATATAGGTTTTAAACATGATATTTCTAGGTAAGCATATTACGTTAATTAGTGGCGATAAAGAAACCCTTCATGTTTTAATTTAGTTAATGCTCAAATAATATTAATTTCAACTGAAATTTAGAATGTAGAACCTAAATCTTCTTAAATTTTAAAGATATACTTATATTATAAGTTAGTTTAATTTCTTTAGTGCTAGCTTTTAAGGAATCCCCCTATATTTATTGTAATGTGTAATTACATATGGCACTTTACGTAAAGCCAAATAAGTGATAACTTTAATAACAAAACCATTATTTTACGTAGATCTTAATATACGTAATTATTCTTAGTGTATGGAATATTAATAATATTATACAGTAAAGAACTAAAATCTTTGATAATTTCCACACCTCTAAAGAGAAAAATCTAATTAAAATAAGAAAACTCCAAAAAAATAAAATTTATAGAGCTGTAAAGTAAAAATATATACATACTACCATATAATAAATAAAAAAATAAATAAATAATATAATTTAAAAGCCTAACCGATCATCAATATTGACACGTCTCAAATCTTACATAGTTTGCCAAGAATCTTATTGAATTCTTCCAACAAAACCTACCTCTTGGCATGACGTCGACGTATCGACACCTCCTCCCAATTTACTTGCTAAGCACTATATATATCGTCACAAATCATTTCAATTTAAATCACTATTTATTTCATTTGTTTCCGATTCGCCGATTCCTTCCACACGTTATAAAAAAAGAGAGAGAGAGAAAGAGGGCGCCGCTGTGAGCGTTGCACGTGAACGCTTCTGTGATATATGAAAGTTGTATTGTTATATTGGTTTTTAGAAGTTTGACGAATGCGCAGAAAAGCGGCGAGTTCGCACGGTGCCTCTCGGCTGACTGGCTCTACGCTCTAGGGCTTCAGTGGCGCGGGGCGGCGCGCCCACGCTCGATACCGCCGCCCCCTAGCGCCCTCCCACATTGCAAAACCATTGAAAAACCAACTGTTTGCTGCCAAAATAGTATCTAGTACAGTTTATTAATGATCGATTATATAGACAATTTTAAAATGGCTAATTCGATAACAACAGCTTTTATTACGAATGTTCCATCCATCAAATGTTAACAATAACTTTTTTTTAGCTAAATTTAATTATTTTAAATAGATAATACATATAATTTTTAAAGAATTAGCATTTTTTAAATAAAAATCTCATAGTTTTTTCTTAAAAACACAAGGAACTGAAGTACCGAACTAAAGTTATCGTGAATTAGAGATCAATTGTCTCGTGAACACATACTGGAGTAGGCTTTCGTCAGGATTAACGAGTGTCTCCTAGCGAGGGTGAGAGCGAGACGGGCTGCGAACATCAAACACCTCGCAAAGCGCCCGTAGACTATTTTAAGCCTTTTAATTTATGCACCGATTACAACGGAACGTTGAAAATTTCACTTTATAAAGAGATTGAACAGACTTAATATTCATTTAAAATAATAATTGTTATATATCTGTACTTAATGTTGATATTTTTATAAACTTATCAGCTTCACGCTGTATCCCGCACACAGCAAAGTAGACAGAGAGAACCTAGTGTTCAACCACTCCGTTCCCCACTTTTTTATATATATACTTATGTGATATGATTAATAATTATTATTATTATATGATAATTTTGAATAATATATATTTTTAAATGCGTAAAATTATAGCATTAACCGCGAGCCTGATTTTATGATCTCAGTAAAATGTAGTTCAAGTAAATTGCTGCCAGCTTCATTTTACGAGCCATATTTTTTAGTGTTCCGCAGCAAATTTGTTGAAAAGCTCTCACGAACTTTCGAACTTTAAGATGACATTTTAAAGATTCTATACAAAGATTATTTTTTATATGCTTTGAAAACTAAAGTCTAAAGGTATCATAGATGGATGTGATACTGCTGTTGATGAACATATTCATATTTTTTAAAAAGCTTGTCAGATCTTATTATTTTAGTGGTAATTTGTGGTGCAGGGCGTATGATAAACGCGACAGGTCAGGAGTGATGTAGTTCGGCGTTGAATTCCGTCACTCAACACGCAATGTCTGAAGAAATCGGTGGAAAGTGGGGAGCGAAGAGTCCGAACAGTCCGAAGTAACCTAACTCATTTAAAAAAAAGATCTTATTATCATGTAGATATTTTTGACCACTATCACTGTAATATATTAAGCATTAATATATGTTTTTTAATATAGGACATATGTCCTTGATAACAATCGTCACACTGCAAAAGCAGCGGTCGTTAGGACCGTTACGAACTATATTGATATTGATACTAGTCTAGCCTTAGGCTTTATTTGAAGGTTTGAAGCATTCTATTTTTAGCAACTTATCCCTGTAGAGAGAGCTTTCAAATAAGTTTTCTCGTTCTCTGAATGTATACTCCTACTTTTATATATTTAACATTAATAAATAACATTATATATAAACCATAAAATAGGCATTAAGCCTAAACTTAATAAGGTCTCTATATCTGTCTATTTATTAGAGCTGCACAATTTTTCATTCCACCTTACAAGCGTCCCATTTTTCTCTTAAAAGGCACGGAACCCTAAAAAATATTTCAAACATATAAATTTACAACTCATAATATAATTTACACTACGAAAAAAAATAACGTAAACACAATGATTAAAAAATTAATTAATATAATCATTAAAAATCATGGTTATTATATTTTATCAATTTATAATCTACTTATTTAGTTCATTCATTCAATACAATTTTTACAGCTTCAAACTATACCTCGCACATATACAGGAAAGGCAGAGGGAACCTAGTGTTAAGACACTCCGTTCGCCACTTTCCGCAATTTGGAGGCATTGGTGTTGACTGGCGGAACTTAACGCCGCGCTTTGCTTATTAATTGACCATACCAGTGGCGTAGCTAGGGGGGTGCGAGCGGTGCGGTCGCACCGGGCATCAATAGGAAAAGGGGCATCAAAGTCGACGATTATTTTGTTTTTCTTTGTTTTTTTAGACCTTAGACCATTTAAAGGGCATCAAGTCCATACCCTAGCTACGCCACTGGACCATACAAGCAATTAACTGTTAGTTAGTCTAATAAAATACGAGTCTATATAAAAACCTTACAACACACTATAGATAAATTCTACGAAATTGATATTTTAGGCATTGTTTATATTTTTATAATATCGAATTAGTATGAATTACAATAAAGTAAAGCAGTTGTTTGGTGAGCGCTAAGAGAAGTTTATCCCTAGTCAATTTTCTCATCTTATTAGATAACACGGTTTACCTTAAGGGCAAAACGGCACGTGTACATAAATTTTACCTGAAATTTGTTGGAATTAAAGGAAAATAATTTACCAAAATATAATACTGTATTTAGGCCAGGCGTGGCGCAGGGACGCAAGGCAAGGTGTGGCTGAAAGCGCCACCGGTTGTGGGTTCGATCCGCATTCGAGGAAATGAAAAATTGATTAAAATGTATTTTTTCAATTCTTCATTGTTGAGTTGAATTAAGTCCCGCTACTGACACAATGCCTCCAGAACTCGGACAAAATGGAGAACAGAATGTCTTAACACTAGGTTCCCTCTTCCTACCCTGCTGTGTGCGGGATATAGCGTGAAGCCTTTAGGTCTAGACTAGGCAAATGTACCTATTTATTTTATTGTAATTGAAATTACTAGAGGCCAGTCATGGCGCAGCGTACCACTATCAACGCGGCAGGTTGCGAGTTTGATTCCCGCCACTCAACACGGAATGCCTCCAGAATTGGCGGAAAGTAGGGAAAGCAAGTACCGCTTAACGCTAACGACCGACCGACCGACGCTTAACGCCGTCTTAACGCTAGGTTCCCAGGTTCCATCTGCCTACCGTGCTAAGCTAAAATAAAAATAAATAATTAAAATCAACACATTAATCACCATTTCAGACGTGACATCACGAAAGTCATCAATCGGTCTCATTAATTTGTTATTTGATGCCCGACCGAGTGTGCTTTGAATAGGCATAAAGTTCAAGTAAATTAACTATTACGCAATTACAAACGTGCTTGGAATTAATAGGTTATCAGGCACTTGTTTATTTAATCGTTTAATATTTATTTATACCAAGTATTTATAATAGTGCGACGGTTGTGGGTTCGATCTCCACTCGAAGGAGTTAATTTCATTTCTTCGCTCTGACACCGAGGTTAAGTCTTGCCCGGCGTTTAGTTCCGCCAATCAATACGCAATGCGTCGAAAAATTCGGCAGACAGTGGAGAACGGAGTGTCTTAAACTAGCTTCCTTCTATCTACCATGCTATGTGTGGGATACAGCGCTTATTTAATCTTCTATATATATAAAATCGAAAGGTCACTCACTCATCACGAAATCTCAGAAACTACATGTGCTAGGAATCTCAAATTTTGCATAAGAGTTACTTATAGGACGTAGGTGCTCGCTAAGACGGGAATTTGCAATATTCGATTTCTAAGGGGTTGTTTTTGGGGTTTAAAGTTTGTATGAAACTTCGTTACTGCAAATGCTAGGAGTCTCAAATTTTGCATGGACGTCACTTATAGGACGTAGGCACTCATGGAGACAGAAATTAATAATAGCGTAGTTCACGCAGTTTATTTATATTTATCATCACTTCTACCAATTTCGCAAGTATTCATAATACTTCAAAGTTCGTAGCACTTCTAATATTGATTTTGAAATACAACAAAC